>RANZ01000001.1:0-228174 GCA_009805285.1 Neurospora terricola FGSC 1889 | reverse complement strand
TATTTACACTTTAGGTAAATACTTTTAACGCTGTTTCTTTTTCTTCTATATAGTATTCGTTATAGTAAAAACCTTATAGTTATAGACTTTAAAGTAACTTAGATTTAGTTTACGAACTTCCTATTAACTATTTTATTATATAATATAGGTATAGAACCATTTAAAAGGGGATTTTTAATTGTAGAAGTAACAAAAGGATCGATTAATAAAATATACCGCTACGCTAATAATTTTTAGCTATAGATCTATTAGAAATTTCGAATTTATTAATATAATATTATATTTTTTTTTAATAATACCCTTTGAACGCTCTGCCCTACCGTTCTATATTTATATATTAGGAGTAGAGGGTTTAAAAATCGCTCCTCGTTATAATAGTTTATATTAAACCTTATTATTTATAAATTCGCTATCGAATTCGAAGATTTTAACCTTGATATTATATTAGTATTATAGTATATTAATATAGGATATTAACGTAATAATTATAGTAATTATTTAACGATTTAATAGGTAATAGTCCTAGATATAACTAAATTATCGATATATAATAAGGAAGAAATACTTGACCCCGTTAGTTCCTTCGTCGAATTCGAGGAAATTAGTAGCGAATCTCTTTCTTAATTTAAATTTACGGTTTTTAGTTATACAATTAATTTATTATTTAATTTTTATAGTATATACATTATATTTAATTAAAGGTATATTACGTAGTTTAATTTTGTTAACGTTCTAAAGGTAGTCGATTATTTACGGTCCTAGGTAGCCGAATTATAGATATTAGATTTTTACTATCTATTTAGAAGGGCGCTTCGTATAGGAGTTAATTTCGTAATAGCGCGTTATAAATGAGGCTGTCACAGGTGTTGCTCAACCGTAACATAGCTATATAAGCGTGCATTCAATGTTCTATCTATCGAATAGAATATTCTTCCATCTTTTAGTAGTTTAGCCTAGGCAGTGCACGTCCTAGTTCCCATAACATTATGTTCTATTCAAGGGTGCCGACACATCGAGGGTTCAATTCCCCGCAGTGACAATGTTGGAGACGGTTTTGAGCAACCCGTCGCGACTGACATGTGTCAACGATTGTCGCATTCGAAAGCAATGCTTTCAGGTGGTGTTATATAGCCCCGGCGACCGCAAGAGGCGGGAAGACAGCCGGGTACCTTTCCTCCCCAAGCAGCAAGGGGTCCCCAGGGCGGGATTTTAAGGGAAGGTAGTGTCACAGGTGTTGCTCAACCGTGACATGGCTATATAAGCGTGCATTTAATGTTCTGTCTATCGAACAGAACATTCTTCCATCTTTTGGTGGTTTGGCCTAGGCAGTGCACGTCCTGGTTCCTATGACAGAGGCTGTAATAAATAAAAGTAGGATAGTCTTAATAACTGTTTAATTGTAAATAGTATTTAAATAATAAAAGAATAAATTATTAAATTTCCTTAGATAATTATTTAGTAGTCAGTAGTCCTAATAGAAACTTTACTTTMGTAATTAAAAATAAGAAATAAAATTAATAGCGAAATTAAAGTAAAAGGCGATTTCCTTCAACTGTAGCTTTAAGGGACCATTCTTACCTTTAATAACGACGTTAACCTCTCTAAACCCTTTAATCGCTATTTAAGTATTACTAGCCTATAAAAAATTATCCGGATTAATATAACAAAAGTAAAGGAAACGAATAATTTTATTAAAYATATAGAACGAATTACCAAAATCGAAAATCATTAAATTCTTAAAAGGGTAGGTCTCCTCCCTAGCTTAATATACCCTACTAATTTAAAAAGTCGTTCTATAAATAAAGTTTCGAATTATAATAAGTAATTATACATTCTTCTCCTTTTTAGGAGTTTTTTCTTTACCGCTATTTTTAATTACAATTTTCGTAATTTCTTTAGTAAATTTGGGGTCTTTTACAAAGTTAATTTTAATAATACGTTAAATAGAAGGGAATAGTTTCGTAATATATTTTAGTTTTATATTTAAGTTAATATACTAATARTCTTTAARGGAATACRGTCYTYTCTYRTATACTTTATATATARGGATATTAAACCTCTTACGYAATTAAATTTCGGTYTTATCYAATTAGAGCTTCCTTTTTCTTCTAGARCCCTTTATCTTCTTATTTTTACCTTTTTAACGAGTATCCTTATCATTAGTATTCTTATTTTAGCTTTCGCTATTATATTTTTAGCTATTATACTTAATACTAGTTTCGCTAGTACTAAAGGCACTACAATATCTTCCCTCCCAGTAACGACCCCGCGTTTAGTGGTATCAATACTATATTTTTTAAAGTCTTTATAAATTACTATATAGTTGAGCGTACCGTTGGCTATTTCTTTATTGAACTTCTAAGCGCCTTTATACTACCTAAAGCATATAATTTTAATTACGTTAACGAAGTCAATATATTAGGAATTAATAACTTTAATTTTTCTAATACCTATAGTCTAACTATTATTTATAACAATAAACCAAGTTTAGAGTTAGTTAGGTTAATTTTTAGGTTCCTTCGTTAAAATAACAATAATTTTATAATATTACTTTTTAATTTTCATTTATTTATTAACAGCCTTATAGTTAGTTATATTTTTGAATTTTCGATACTATTTATTAATTTACTATTCCTCGTTTATAGTACTATCTTATAGTCCGTAGTTAATTAATAATTTTATTTAGGTACGTACGGCCTTATTATTAGCTACGAATTTCTTTCAATCTTTCTTATTATTGGGGTAAAGCGTAAATTCTAGTTTAAAAAATTATTTATTCATTAAGTCCTTTTCGTTAGTAAAGATATCGAATAATATTTTGTCTTTAGTTCGATATTCGATAAGTATTTCCTAAGATTGCCTAATTTGGTTAATAATTGTACAAATAGTTGCTCCGCTATTAAGAAGGATAAATTCCGCTTTAGCTTTATTAATACGGATTTTAGCAGCCTTTATAATAGGGTAATAGTTAGGATAAGGCTATCTTAGTGCAGTAGGTTTCTCGATAGTACTTTAAAGCTATTTTTTAAGTATATTCGAATTATATTTTAATTAAAGTATAGGTTCTTAGCGAATCTAATTATCGCTATCTTTTAGGTAGGYAACGTTCTCTTTAGTATTRTTRATTRGYTTTGAGARGGATATTGTAAGTATTGTTYTCGGRTTATTTATTATTRATTTGTAATACTAATTGTTRTRTTRATARGGCGCGTATTAGAYTRTTAATTRTTAGATTTAYTRGTRTGATTTRGTTAATTAATTCTGTATGTGTGTAATTGATTCGAATTGACTACTCTAGAAGGTTTGGGGGTTCTGAAGGTAACCTATATTTGCCAAGACCTGTAATATAGGTGGCTGGGACTCTGGCATCTAACCCATATCTGGGTAGAATGCTACCCTGGAATCTGACAGTTTCCAATTGTCCCAGCGATGAGAAAATGCACGATTTCCCATGTGTTAGTGTAGCTTAAGTCGAGCGAATTTAGCGCGCCTTGGAAGCCCTTGTTAGCGCCCGTTAACAGCTTAGCTCGCTGGCCTAGCCTGGTGATAGCGTCCACATGGGCCAATATCCGGTAATTTGCACGTGTCCGTTAGTGCCCTTTTCCTCCTGTAGTGGAGACCAATTTTGCGCCGGTGGAGGTTCCATCCACGAAAACACGCTTGATGTTCCTTTCCCGTCTTTTGTTTCTCTTGTCGGGTCGATTCAACCGCAAATCTTTTGATGCGACGGTGACCGAAAGCGCACTGTTGTTTTGACTTTACATTCTCAGTCTGTACTTGATGCCTGATGTGCAGAGCGCGTGATGAACCAGATGCTCGACAAAGCGAAAAGACGGACAGATTTCGAATCCGAGTCGTCCGGACCCGAGACCGGATGACCCTATGTGCTGTAGGTTTGGATGCAAGTCTAGCAAGAGCAAGGAAGGCATGCATACCGATGGCAGCAAATGTGAGTTTGGTGAATTGGGGATTCACAGCCATTGTCGATGTCGCGATGATGACTTCACACTCATCGAGTGTTCAAGGTTCAATGGCCCCGATGATGTTGGCCACGGTATGTGCGTTGGCGGCGTTGGTGGTGATATTGCGCATCTCAGTCGTGTCGTCTACCCAGAGTTCGATCCCTATAGCGTGTGATGACAACAACAAATAACTGTTGCCAGTCTTGTGATGTTGTTGGTCCGTTAACGGTGCCGTTTACCCAGGCTATGCCGTTGAGACAGCCACTCTCGAGCCGCAGCACTGTGTGTGTTCTACCCGTTGGGGAGGTGGTTGGAGTCCGAGGCATAGTAATCTCTATCCGAGAAGTTTAACACAAGAAGACTATTGGTGAACCGCTTGGGATCTGGGTATGGTACTACTCACTGTTTTCAAAGTGTAAGTAAGACATTCTCTCGCTGCCAACGGGCTACCAACGGACACAATGTGTAACCGAACTGGATATTGCCTAACATTGTTTCACGAATAAGGCTGTTGTGAAACATCAGAGCCGCACGCTTACGCCAAAAAGGGAAATGAGAAAAGAGACTCCATTGATCGATATGCCGATCGTCATCAGACAGAAAAAGTCTTTTCATCTTCCCAATTAAACTCGCATGAGGGCTGGAGGGGAAGCTACGGACATGCCTCGGTCTGATGTCCCGCCGCCGTGGTTCGGCAAGTTTGTCCCGACTCGGTTAGACAAAGCTAGAGGTAGGGAAAGAACTTCGATTGTTGTTAGTGAGCCGTGAAGAAAAACGCAAAGTTCAGTTGGAGGAGAGAGGTCAGAATCGTGTCGTTGACCCAGGTTGGAAACGTCTTTGTAAAATAACGAGAGCAGATTGATGCGTCCTTGAGGACTGAAGATTAAGTGGAAGAAAATGCCGGATTTATGGCAAACGTGCGGTTGGGTAAACTGAGCTTTGCAGACTGCCTGGCCTCGAATGCACCTCTCAAGGGACCCGATCCTAAGGGACGCGAAGAACGGACATACGAGGTTGAACGAGTTTGAACGGTCGCCAGAGGGAGTGAAAGGGGGGAAAGACTCATTGTCTGTTCCCATACCACAAATGGGACCACCTGCTTCTGGGTATCCAAAAGAAAATAATACCACATTCCATTATGATGGGATTGACCGACAAAGTAGTTTCGAAAATAACAATTCTGTGCAAAAGCTAACGTATATACTCTCCAACAACCTTCAACTGGAGTCTCGTAAACATAACGAAACATTCCCTTTACCACATCACCCATCCATCCTCTATTTGATACTCTTGATGCTCTTCTCCAGCTGCTTTACGCTCTCCCTCACCTTGGGGCAATAATGTTTCCTCAACAGCTCGCCCTCCCACACCGTCGACGCGAACGGGTTGCTACCCTCCACCGTCGCCGCAAGCGGCTTATACGTGCCGTCGCCCTTCCTCTCCTCCGTATTCCACAGCGAGCTGATCTTTCTGCCGTGCGTATGCAGCACGTCGGCGAGCAGGCCGAGGAGCGCCTGGGCTGACTTCTCAGGCACCTGGAGCGACCCGGACATGAGCTGCTTCGTGAAGGCGGCCAGACGAAGCGGCGCCACGGAACGGATGTTCCAGGGCGGCAGAAGGATGCCGCTGAGACACTTGACGAGCAGGACGGTGGTGGTCTGCAGGTTGATGCGGTTGTTGCGGCGCACGCTGTTTTGGAGCTGGAGCGACTGGGCGCCGAGCTCGAGGTCCGGGTTGACGGAGAGGGAGAGAAGGGACTGGAAGAGGTGGGTGATGAAGAAGGAGAGGTCGAGGTGAAGGTCGGAGCGGGCATTGTGGGCGTCTTGGCCCTCGAGAAGGGCGAAGGCGGTGACGGTGCAGAGGAGCGCTTCGCGACTGGTGTCACGGACGAATTCGTGTTCGTCGTCTTCATCCTCTTCCTCTTCCTTGTTCTCGTCATCCGAGTCGTCCTCCTTCTCAGCGTCCTTTTCGCTGTAGCGGATCAGGTCTTTTAGGGCCTCGAGGAGATCGCCAAAGAAGTCCTGGTTGATCAGGTGGGAGTATCTGGCCAGGCCTTCAAGACAGGCACCCATGAGATTGGGGATACGCATCTTGAGAATGCGGAAGTACGAGGCGAAAACCATCTTGAGCGTTTCGGACTGCATCCGCTCCCGCTCCTCGTAGCTCACAGCTGCATCGGCGTGGGCCATGACCTTCTCGGCCTCCTTCTGCTCCTTGAGAAGCTTGCGCTCGCGCTTGGTGCGGAACTCCTTCCTTTGCTTCGGCTTCTTGACCGACCCATCGTCCTGCTTCTCCACCGTGTCTCTGGAAGCTTTGCCGGAGAACTCGCTGAGCAAACGGAGGTGGAGGAACAAATTGAGGATACTCTCGTCAACCTGGTAGTTACGAGCCTTCATCATCTTTGTGAGTACTGAGATGGCCTCCATGGCGGGTTGACCATCCTCATCCTCGTGGAACAGGGTCTCAAGAGCGGTCCGGCACTTGACAAAGTCTTTATCAATATTTCGGTAGCTCAGCTTCTTGATGAGGATCTTGAGAAGCTCGCCGCGGAAGTTGAAGTGCGGTACTGCGTTCAAAAGGGTGCAAGCGCAGGTAAGAGCGATGCTGGAGATGGGCTGCTTGGACTTGTCGCGAATAGACCCGCCGGCAAGAGCGGCGAGGGTCTTGATGTACTGGTAGTAACCGGTGACCATGGCCTGCTCGTAGACGCGTAACCGCTTGACATCCTTGGACAGCTTCTCCTTGGCAACATCCTCCGAGGCCGGTCTTATCCTGTAGCCGGGAATGACATCCTTATAGACGGTCATCTGGACAACAATGGCGAGCTTCTTGATGGCGAGAAGGTCCGACTCTCCAATCTTGGCGAGCGCCTTGAAAGCACCCGGGTGCTCCTCTGGGTCTTCATTGAGTTGCGTTGCGATCTTGGCCATTTCTTCCTGGGCTCTCCTGATCTGTTCACGCTCGGGAATCTTGGGTGCTTCCGGCTCAGGCTCAACCTCCTCCTCCTCAGGGGCCTCCTCTCCTTCACTCTCCAGCCACTCGGCATCGCTCGCAATCTCGGCGTCTTCCTCTTCCTGCGTAACCCAGGTTCCCTCGGCAACTCTGATAGGCAGTTTCGTGGCATCGGCGGCCTTCTTCTCCTTCTTCTTCTTTCCTTTCCTGGGACGGTTCTCATAATCCTCCTCGAGGTTCCAGCTTTGTGCACTCTTGAAGAACTGCTTTTGAATTTTGACGTCACTGGTTGCTGCGCCGTCCGAGGACTGACCTTCACCGGCCAGCTTCCTCCGCTTGGAAGGATGGGAAGACATGATGGTGGCTGGTGATGGTCTGTGCTGAAGGTTGTGAGATGATGTGAAGTGAACCGCAAAGTGCCGAGTATGGGCGGTTGATATATTCTGAGACAGACTGGAGTGAGGTGCTGAGAGCGGTGTTCTGTAGTGGAGATGGGTATCGATTGTTGTTCTTCAATGAGATGAGCTCGGGAACATTTTCCAAACTTTTTGGACCCTGGCCGCCAATGCTGGGGTCTTATCGGTGACGTGTGGTTGGTCAGACCCGCTTATCAGACCCCACCCCTTGGAGAAAAAAAAGTTGCTGAACCATGAACGGCCCGCCATTGACTGCACTTTTACGATTGAGTGAATGCGCTGGAGCTTCGAGTGGCCGCATCTCCAACTTGAAGTCCCTTCCATCCCAACAACCCACTCTTCCAAAATATCGCCAACGTCGCAGCAAAGAGAGACCGCGGCAATCTCTTTCTCGACACCTGTACATATATCCAATATCCAGTATTCCTAGTCTCTACCCCGCGATAGACGATCGAGACTGCACCCTTCCCGTCTCCCACCACGCGCCGAAAGGCCGACCGGATTCCCACTTTGCGACGCGATCGGAATATCGACCGTCGACTCTCCTTACGATACCATACGATACCCACATAGCCCAAAGATAGAAAGCAATACACAGCCATGTCGTCTTTGGCCTCCCAGTTGGCCCAGATCGCCGCCAACTCGCGGTCGACCCTCAACACCAAGGTCCTCAAGGCCGCCCACTCCAAGTCCTTGATCTTCGAGCCCCGCGTCGCCGCTACCCAGACATACCCCGAGATCTACTCGATATGCCTCGAAGGCTTTGAAGAGCTATGCAACCTCGATTCGCGCTTCGCCAAGTTCTCCCAGTCGCTATGGAGCGAGCAGAGCCAGGAGGCCGACAGGACACAGATGAGCGCCGCTGAGAACGCCGCCCTCGATAAGCATGTCGAGGCCTTCCTCCACCTCTGTGGCAGCAGGTTGCGTCTCATGCCGGCCATCAAGGCCATCGAGTGGTTGATTCGCCGGTTCCGCATTCACGAGTTCAACACCGCTGCCCTCATCGCTACTTTCCTTCCATACCACACCATCCCGGCCTTTGTGACCTTGCTGTCCATCCTGCCCGCCAACATTCCCAAGGAGTACCGCTTCCTCGACCCCTACATCCGCTCTCTGACCGCGCCCCCTCGCGCCGCCATTGTCCAGCAAGCGACGAACCGCCCTGAGCTTCTTACCGCCATCTCCCAGTACACTCTCGACTCTTGCAAGTACCACATGGAATACCCCGGCCTTATCTCTTTCTGGGGTGGTGTCATGGTTGAGGCCACCAACGGTCTGCTCGACAAGTACCGTTCCGGCAGGAGAAGCATTCAAATTGAGAACGATAACGCCCTCATGCAGCAGCTTGGCCCTGTTCTCAGCGATGCCATGGTCATGAAGAGCTCTCCCGGCCTCCAGATTGCCAGCTACATGGTCGTGACTATTCTTGCTGCCAAGGGCGGTCTTGCCGACAACGCTCTTACGGCCTTCATGGACCAGCTCGTCCATGGCTGGACTCCCGAGACGATGCGCCCTGGTCTCGTCACCCTCTGCATCATCTCCCAGCACCGCTCTGCCAAGCAGCTTTCTGCCAGAGTTACCAAGGCTCTCCTCAAGGTTCCCGAGGTTGCCTCCGTTATGAACGAGATTGGCAAGGACCACAGAGTCGATAAGCTGGCCAACGGCCTTGCTCTTGCCTTGGTCGACAGGCTCCACAAGAAGGGCGATGTTCGCAGTCTGCCTGTGGTCAACTCGCTACTCCTTGGCAACGTTCTCCGTGAGAAGCAGATCAAGGTCGTCTACAAGTCTCTGTTGGTTGCCGCCCACAGAATCAACGACCAGGTTGATCAGGATGGCGCGATTCGCAAGGAGCTTGGCACTATTCTGGTCAGCTTGTCCCAGGCTGGTGGTGAGGTTGGCGATATCGTCCGTGCTACCATCGAGGAGGTTGACTTCGACATTGATGCTCTCGAGTTGACTCTTGGCGCGTCCATTCGCCCCAAGCTCGCCGTTGAGGATGCGCCCGAGGCCGCTGCTGAGGACAACACTCCCAAGGTCGACAAGGAAGCGGAACTCGCGCAGAACTTCGAGAAGCTCTCCAAGCTCAAGCCTCAGACTGCTTCGTGCTTCGCTGAGGAGCCTCTTGATCTTCTTGAGGAGCTTTACTCGCTCTTTTTGTCCGTTGCTGCCAACGAGTCTAACCTCCAGAAGTTCGATGAGGCCCCCGTTCTTAGCCGCCCTCAGGCCCCTACCAAGCTCTTCTATGCCAGCTTCTACATGCGTCTCTGGTGCGGTTCTCTCCCTACTTTGGCCAAGGTTGCTGCTCTTGACCGCGTCAAGAACCTTCTGAAGGACGAGGAGTTCGCCAAGTTGGACTTCCAGGCCGTCGTTCCCTATGCCATTGTCGCTCTTAGCGACCCTGCTAAGAAGGTCCGTCGTGCCGCTGCCGAGCTGGTCACTGTTCTGGGATCTTTCTACGAGACCAAGCCCAGCAAGGCCCGCCGTGTTTGGGGCTCTGAGGGTCTCTATGCCAAGACCACTGCTGTCAGCTGGCTAGACTTTGATGCTACCAAGTCCCTTCTCCACTCCGTCCTCATTCCTTCTCTCGAGGAGTCCCTTCTTCACGAGGACCACATCTTGGCTGCCCTCACCAACGCTCTGGAGAGCTCCAAGTCTAAGGACGGTGACAAGAAGCACCTGTCCCACGCTACCAGACTCGCCATCTTCAAGTTCCTTTCCAGCCATGTTGTTGGAACACCGCTTGTTGCTGTCAAGCTGAGACTCCTGCAGCCGCTCAACCAGATCAAGAGCATCTCCGGTACCTCTAGAACCGACCTGCTCCTCCCTCTGTTGCAGTGGTGGGCCCGCCTGTCCGAGGCGGAGGCTCAGCAGCTCCTTGCCCGCGAAGCTGTGGATGAGGCCTCTGTCAACAACGCTTTCGTCGATGTCGTCATCGCCAACAATGAGGCTGGTCTCAAGCTGATCTTCGAGCTCATCAACGACTCCAAGGTTGTTGCCCGCAACGGCCTCGTCCAGTCGCTCTTCGGCCGTGTCCAGAAGATCTGGTCTTCCATGAAGGCCGAGACCCAGTTTTCCACCGCTCGCGCTCTGCTCACTCTTTCTCAGGCTGTTCACCCTACCTCCTCCGAGCCAGACGTTGTTGCTACCGAGGCTACTGACGTTTTGCACAAGGTTGAGCTGACTACCGATATCCTGCTTGACTTCCTTGAGTCTCTTTACGATGATATCAAGAAGGCTACCGAGAAGCCGGCGACCAAGCGTAGACGTGTTGGCTCCTCCGAGAAGAGCGTCGACACGCAGAGCCCTGCCGATGTCAGCGCCAGTCTCAACAAGGCCACCTTTGTTCTCGAGCTTGTTCAGGAGTCGAAGCCTGCCGAGCATCCTGAGTTGCTTCCCAGCCTCTTCACCACCCTTTCTGAGCTTCAGCACCTCCGTACTGTTGTTGGCTCTGAACTGGGTTACCTCCAGAGCCTGGTTCTCAGCAGTCTGCTTGCCATGATCCCGGCCTACAAGGACAGCAAGGAGCTCACTATTGACCCCGCGGCTGGTCACGGTGACATTCTTGCCTCCTGCATCCAGCGGTCTTCCAGCCCTACTGTCATCAACGCTGCCCTGCTGTTGGTTGCCAGCCTGGCTCGCACTGCGCCTGATGTTGTCTTGCACAGCGTTATGCCCATCTTCACTTTCATGGGCAGCTCTGTCCTCAAGCAGGCTGATGACTACTCTGCTCACGTTGTCAACCAGACCGTTAAGGAGGTCATTCCTCCTTTGATCGAGACCTTCCGCAAGAGCAGGAGGAACCTGGTTGCCAGCACTGCCGAGCTTCTCACCAGCTTCGTTGTTGCCTACGAGCACATTCCTTCTCACCGCAAGCAGGATCTCTTCATCACTCTCATCGAGAACCTTGGACCCGAGGACTTCCTCTTCGCTGTCCTTGCCATGTTCGTTGACAAGTATGGCGCTACTGACAACATGCTTGCTTTCACTACGCAAATCATTGGCTCCTTTTCGGTGGAAATTCAGCTGCAGACCCTCATCAAGCATCTGGATCTCATCAGCGACATCTTCAAACCCAAGCCTGTCCTCTCCGCTGCTTTGCTTGCCAAGGTTGACTCCAACTCCGAGCAGGATGTTGTGAAGCTTGCTATGAGGCAGCTTACCCTCCTCCCGAAGTTGCTTGCCAACCGTCGTCTGAGACACGAGATCTCCGGATTGGCTGAGAAGGATGATATGGAGTCCGTCAAGATCCGCGAGCTTTATGCCCAGCTCCTCGAGGGCGTCCTCACCCTGGCTGGTACCGTTAAGCCAAAGAAGGAGGCCCTTTACAACCGCTGCGCCGATGCGCTCTCCAACCTCCTCAACCTGCTCTCCATTGCCGAGTTCATCAAGAGTGTTGAGGCTCTTCTTGACCGTCCTAACGTCACTTTGCGCCAGAAGGTCCTCCGTGCCTTGGAGCACCGTGTGGACAGCGAGAGCACCAACAACCCCAAATCGAGGGAGGCTTTGCTTGCTTTCTTGCCCCAGCTGACGGCTGTTATCCGCGAGTCGGACGACATGAGCTACAAGCACACCGCCGTCAACTGCGTCGATAAGATCGCCGAGAAGTATGGCAAAAAGGATCTCGATGCCGTTGCCGCTGCTGCCGCCACCATTGCCGGCGACAGCTGCCTTGGTCAGCCGTCTCAGGAGCTCCGTGTCATGGCTCTTCTTTGCCTTGCCTCTCTCGTGGATGTTTTGCAGGATGCTATCGTCCCCGTCCTGCCTATTGCCATCCCCAAGGCTCTTGGCTGCCTCGAGGAGAGCATCAAGGCCGAGAAGCCCGATGGTGCGCTGCATAACGCTGCCTATGCCTTCATGGCCGCTCTTGCCCAGCACATTCCTTACATGATCTCGGGTGCCTACCTCGACAGACTCCTTGCCTGCTCCAACGCTTCTGCTGCCGCTGGTCTGGACGAGGAGTGCCGTGCCAACCGGGCTGACTGCCTCCAGTTCGTTGCCAAGCTCATCGAGGGCAAGGTGCTCTTCACTGCCCTGGAGAAGAACTGGGCCAACGCTGCTGCTTCTGGATACTCGGTAAGTCTTCCTCCTGTCACCAATCCTGCTACATTCTCTTACAGTTATCAGGCTCTCGAGGAGTACCTCCACGTCCTTGGCACCTCTCTCGACAAGCACCCCAAGTCCTCCATCGCCAAGAACACCGCCCTCTTCACCGGCATCTTCCTCAACGCCTTCGACCTTCGTCGCAGCGGCGTCCTCTCCTCCACCCAGGAGCTGGAAAAGATCGAGCTCCTCATCAACGAGACCTCTCTCAAGATGATCTACAAGCTCAACGACGCCGCCTTCCGCCCCATGTTCTCCCACCTCATGGAGTGGTCCACCACCGGGCTGCCCAAGTCCGACCTCGCCGGCAAGGCCCAGCGCCAGGTCAGCACCTACGGCTTCCTGCAGCACTTCTTCGAGAACCTCAAGTCCATCGTCACCTCGTACGCCTCGTACATCATCGACTCGGCCGTCAAGGTCCTGTCTACTCCCCTTACCAGTGACGACGTCCTCAAGACCCTCCGCTCTCGCGTCCTCCGCACCCTCACCAAGTGCTTCGAGCACGACCAGGACGGCTTCTGGCAGGCGCCCGCGCACTTCAACGCCGTCGCGCCCGTGCTGGTCGAGCAGTTCGGCCACGCCGCTAGCGGCGACAACTGCACCGAGGATTTGGTGCTCACCGTTGTCGAGCTGGCTGCCGCCGCCGACAGCAAGGAGCACCACAAGGAGATCAACTCGGCGCTGCTCAAGCACCTGAGGTCGGAGCAGGCGGCCGTCCGGTTGGCGGTCATCAAGTGCGAGCAGGCGCTCACGTCCAGACTGGGCGAGGAGTGGCTCCAGAGCTTGCCGGAGATGTTGCCGTTCATTAGCGAGCTGCAGGATGATGATGATGAGGTCGTGGAGAGAGAGAACAGGAGATGGATCGTGGGGATCGAGGAGACGCTTGGTGAGAGCTTGGATAATATGTTGCAGTAAGGGAGTTGCTGGTAGGGGTGAAGTCGGTTGTTGTTGGTGAAAAGAGCACGTAATGTGATTAATGGTCACGGGACGACATTTATGTGTGGTATATGATCGATGTTCTTGGTCATGCTGAAGGATATCCGTTGTATGGATGGATGGATGTATAGCATTTGCACTTGTAACTGGCGTTAGGTACAAAAAGTCATGGTTGGGTTTGATGTCAATAGATATGCAATGATCATTGAAAGTCTTGCTGGTTGTAATCTTGTGTCCTGTGAACTCATCTGTCGCTCGCTCATTGAGCATGCACGCAGAAACTACTTCAAACCCAACTGTGTCGCAAAGAGGAATATAGCTCCCCTACTTGGCCGTGTATCTTCCGCTCTGGGTATCTTCTCTCCTCTCTTCTCTCCACCACTGCGTACTCCTCCCCAATCCCCTCCCTCCCTTCCAACCCTCCTCCTCCTCCTCCAGCAGCAGCAGCAGCAACAGCAGCAGCCCCTCAAACCCCCCCTTTCCCCACTCAACGAACATACTTACTCATAAACCTCCTATGGAAATCACTCCTCAACAAATCATTCACAAACTCCTTCTTCTTATTCCTATCATCCACCCCTCTCGCCTGGTTCTTGAACACCACATCATCGTCCCATCTTCTCTTGACCGTAAAGTCCGGCTTGTTCAGCAACGGGTTCCCGAGCGCTATGTCCTTCTCGCGCTGTTCTTCTTCGGCCTTTTGGCGCTCAAGCTCCTCGCGCTCTCGCTTCTCATGACGCTCGCGGCGCACGCGCTCGAGTTCGCGTTGGAGTTCGGCTTCTTCGTCGTCTGAGTCGGAGTCTGAGTCTGAGTCGTCTGAGTCGTCTGAGGAGGCGTCGTCGTCGTTTTGTTTGTGCTGAGTGCGGCCCGCTTCTGAGCCCGCTGCGTCTGAATTGTCGTCATCGTCGTCGTCCGAAGAATCATCCGCATCAATCTCCCTCGTCAACTCTAATATCCTTCGTCGTTTCGCTTCCTGGTCTTCCTCCCCTCCGTTTCCGTTCTTGTCGTCACCACCCGTCAAAGCCAATGGCCGTTTAGTACCCTTCTCGTTGTCGACATCATCGCCAGAAGTCAAAGCAGGTCCGCCCCTCAACTTGGCCTTGTGCGCCTCCTCGGCGGCCAAGAGCTCGGCGCGAAGGTCGCGCGTGTCGCGGTCTTCAGAGGAAGAGGCGCCGGCGACGCCGCCTTGGCCGGGCTTGCGGAACTTGAGCTGGGTGTAGGCGGGTAGGAGACGTTGGTGGTAGGCGGGACCGCGGAGGGCTTCTTTGCCTTTGGCCTAGTTGGAAGATAATGTGTTAGTTGGTGGATGACGGGAGGATGGGCGGGATTGGTTGGGGAGGATGAGGATGGTGATGGTGGGATGCGTACCGGGTCGAAGGTAGGTCTGTGGGCTGTGGTCATTTTGGCGGCTTGATTCAGTTACGTAGTTCTTTTCTTGAATTGACGGACGATGGCGATGGGTGGGAGATGGAGCGCGCGTGACAGAGGGCGAGAGGCCGTGGTTTGGTGTTGGAAAATGTTGCAGAGGGAAGTTGTTGATTTCGATGCGAAAGATGCATCCAATGGCTCTGTGGAAACTGGCAGTGGACATGCAGCCGAGTCGGGTGCTCAGTGGTACCTATACACAGTAAATGGATCCAATGACGCCCTGGGGTCCAGTTCCGCAGGCGCACTTCCTGACCGCCCGCCAGGTCCAGACCGCATTGGTGCCGCAGCGGCAGAACCCGCCAAATTTTGGCGGACTTTAGTGGCAGAAATGGGACCATAGCGACTGCAACCGCAGCACAGCAACAACCTACCAGTGATCTTGATCTTGAGATCTGCAACATCTTTTCAAAAGTAAACAAACAAACCTCAGTCAAAATGCCCAGAGAAGCAGAACCATCAGCCAACGAGAAGGCCTTCCTCTTGAAGGCGCTTCAAGACGAACAGATCCGCCTCGATGGCCGCGAATTCGACCAATACCGCCCGCTAGAGCTCACGTTTGGAGACGAATATGGCGTCGCCAATGTGTCACTTGGCAAGACAAAGTACGTTTGTGTACTCTCAACACCACAACACCACGTATATCCTGTTAAAAATACCTAAAACTGACCAATTTCCCCATTAGAATCCTCGCCAAAGCCTCCGCCGAAGTAACAGTCCCCTTCGCCGACCGCCCGCTCGACGGCATCTTCACCATCGCCACCGAACTCTCCCCCATGGCCGCGCCTCACTTCGAAGTGAACCGGCCGACCGAAACCGAAGTCCTGCTGTCTCGCCTTCTCGAAAAGACCATCCGGCGCTCCGGCGCCCTCGACACCGAGTCGCTCTGCCTGGTCGCGGGGCAAAAGTGCTGGTCCGTCCGCGTCGACGTGCACGTGCTCTCGCACGACGGCAACCTGACGGACGCGGCCTGCTTCGCCGTCGTCGCCGCCCTCCGCCACTTCCGCAAGCCCGACACCAGCATGGAGAACGGCGTGCTGACGGTGTACACGCCCGCGGAGCGGGAGCCGGTGCCCCTGGGTTGGCTGCACTCCCCCTTTTGCGTGACGTGGAGTTTCTTTGGCGACGAGGGCGAGACGGCGTTGTTGGATGCGGATTGGATGGAGGAGCAAGTCAGGGTCGCCAGTGTCACGATTAGTTTGAACAGGCACGGCGAGATCTGCCAGATTGCGAAGCTCGGGGGCGTGCCGGTCGAGGCGGTTGCGCTGCTGCAGTGTACCAGCGTGGCGCTGACGAAGGTGAAGGAGTTCTCCACGTACTTGGATGGCAAGTTGGCGGAGGATGCGAAGAGGAGGGATAAGAGCGGGTTTATGGCCGAGTTGAGGGCGGAGAACGATCGTATTGTTGGGTGAAGCGGTTGAAAGTAGCAGAGGAAAAAGTGAGATACCCAGGTACGGCCATAGAGCCGAGCAGAACAAAAAAGCTGTGTGGTTAAGGCGGGAATTGGCGAGGATATGAGACAGCTCGGTAGCTGGCCTCCGTGCTTTCTTGGTCAAGAGAACCGCAAGCGTTGTCCAAGAGGCAAGCCGCTCCATGAAATGGGTTCTATTACTGGGGGAGAGCCCGCAAGGGCCGTAGCCTCGCTCGTGGCTGAAGGGGGATTATCCCGACAGCGGCGACCAAAATGGCTATCTAACATTATACAGGGTGTCTTGCCCTCAGCTTGTTCCTCCAGTCCTCAGCTGCCAATAAAGCTGCCAGATGGATGGGGAGAACACACAGGCGCCAGGTAACCGCAGGGTCCCAGCCTCTATCTCTTCTAGACGCAATGAGCGTAAAAGTTTAGCCAAGATCACGCCTGAGCTCTAAAGATGCTTCTATGCCATTTGCCCCATGATCATCTCCCGTCCAACGTCGCTGTGATTTGATCCGGTGGTAACGTGATCTCGCGCTCCAATAAGGGTGATTTTGAAAGCAGGCGGTGGGATCACGCAGCGCTCTTCATCTACCTCCATAGTTCTTCAGGAGGCGGTGGTGATCTTCAATGCCAGGCCAGTTCCAAGCTCTGCTGGCCTGAAAGGGAGGAATCGGCTCCTGCGTAGGATCCTCCACCCAGGCGCCGTAGGCATAAGGGGTCGGACATCGCAAGCTTGGCGTCGTAATATAAATCGTCTTCTCCATCAATCAACCGCTCACCGCATAACCGGCGGCCTCGACTCCCTATTCCACTTCACCCTCGACCTAACCCACTCCACCGCCTCCCTCACGCCCGTCCCCGTTAGCGCCGACACCGGTAACACCCTCGAGTCCCTAATACTCGCGCTCTTCTCGCCCTCAAAGACCTTCTTCACCAACCCTTCCTTGATCCGCACCACCTCCACACAGTCTTCTCGGTCCTGCTTGTTCGCCAGTATCAACAGCGGTACGCCTTCTGTCTCCGAGTGCTGCAACACGTCCTCCAACACCGCCCGACACTCGTCCAGCCGCCCGTTGTTCTGATCGCGCTCGATTTGGCCGTCGCCAATGTCGGTGCTGTCGATGATGAAGATGATGGCGTGGCAGGACGAGTAGTAGGAATGCCATAGCGCGCGAAGGGAGAGCTGACCCCCGACGTCCCAGAGCTTCAGGTACATGTCGGGAAGGGTGATGGTGGACACATTTTGGCCGACCGTAGGAACCGTTTTCAGTTTGGGCTCGGGTTGGTCAGGGTGGAAGAGCGCTTTGACTTGTTCGTGGAAGGTGGTCTTTCCGGCGTTGTCGAGGCCTAGGAGGATGACGGAGTATTCTGCATGGCGCGGGAAGAGGGTGGGTGTTAGTGTTAGTCGTTGCGACTATGAGATCCATGGAAAAGGGGTTAAATGGGAAGGGAAGCTAACCCTCTTTACTGGTCGCTAACCGGTAGAGACCCTTTGCTAGGTGATACATGTTGGCGATTGTCTCGGGGAGGTGGCGAGGGATCTAGCAAAGGCGTGAAAAGGCAACAGGCCGCAGAGTTGTACGAGCTGTTGTAGAGACTCTCGACGATATTGCATGTACACGGAAGACTTGTCGCAACGGGATCGGGAGCGTGTCTTCCCCAGACTTGTCAAACGCGCCGGGGGGGCGATCACACAGCGTCGAGGCCCCACATCTCTAACGGGCTGACAGGGGCTTGCCGTCCCAAGTTAGCGGCTTCAGTGGGTTTCTGGTCTGAAACGTGGACCGCTGGGGATGGATCAGCCCGATAAGATAAGAGCCCGCGGGGAGCTCTCTGTGTCGTCATAGGCCAGCTTCACAGCATCAGGCCGCTTCCAGCTTTCTCTCCGACCAACTGCAACCCATCAGCTTTCTGCTTCTTCTTTCCCCTTTCTTCTCCATGGCACAGCAACTTCTCTAGACATCTGAGAACACATTCACAGCCTTCGCCATGGCTCCCGTCGCTCTAGAATCAGAGCCAAGGTACGTTACGACTATGCGCCATCGGGTAGCTCTCACTTATACACGCCCAAGTGACGCTGAGGTTACCGTTGGTGAAAGCAAAAGAGAGGAAGCTAAGTATGTGGCTACCATGTGTACAATCAGCTAACTCGGACACTTCTACAGTTATCTACCCTTGGTTCTCGCGGGATCGCATATCACAGCCTCTCTCTATCTCACTTACATCATCGGCTTGGGCCTCTACCGATCGTATGCCCAACTGGGCCCAGCCCAAGACACGCGGGGCCGGATATCGCAACGACAAAAGCTGGTGACAGCTTTCGGCAGTCTGTCGCTTCTGAGTCTAGGATCTGCCATCAAGTCCGGATTGGAATATCTGACCCTCTCATACAAAGTGTGGGCTTCCGAACGAGGCATTCCTCTTCTGCAAACACTATCCGGCGGCTTCAGCCTCGAGAACCTCACCCCCGAACATGTCCTCGCTTGGTTGAATGATACACCGCTCTACCTCGATGCTCTCGAGATCGTTGCAGAAAAGGCCCGGAGACTGTGGTGGGGACAACAGCTCGATCTTGCAACGGTCTCATGGACGATGTTGCTGGCAGTCGAAGGGCGCAGGAGAAAGATCCCTTTCCTCTGGGCGTATGCACTGCTCGCGCATTTGGTCAGCCTCTCTTTTGCGCAGAACTTGTTCTACGTCGCCATGCTTTTGACGCCTGCGCCCATTGATGATACGCACAAGTCGAGGTATGTTTTACATTGTGTCTTTGTTACCATTGCTGCAGTCTGTGTCACTAACAGTCGTGTAGTTTATCGAAGCTCCTCGCTCGCGCATTCCCGCCGAAGCCGACCAACTGGTCCCCCAGGCCCGCGTTCTTCCACGTCCTCCTCGTCCTCAACTATCTAGTCATGCTCTGGGCGCCTCGCACCGCAGGAACCGTCAACTTCCCCACAGCCGTTGCGATTTCCAAGGCCTTGTCCCTTGCGCCTCTAGTTTTGCCAGCCATCATTCCCAAGTCCTGGGGAAAGGTCCACACCGAGCCACATGAGACATACAGTTCCCTCACGAAACTCTTCAACGTCATGTCCGTCGCAAGCCTACTTCTGCACGGCAAGACATCCATCGCCGCTCTCTGGTACAACCTCCCCGGCTCGTACAAGCACCGCCACAGCGTCCGAATCCCCTTCGACATCGAAAAGCGCTCAGCATGGGAGCGAAGCACAACCGCCATGGAAAAGATTCTAGGTTCAATGACAGACCACCCAGCAGTCGCAGCCGCCGGAAAGGACGTTCTCCTCTGCGCTTTCAGCCTCGGCATCTGGGCAGCCGTTCGCGCATTGGACGTGGAGCACATGCTCAAGTTGGTAGCACCATTCTACGGCAAGGAACAAAAGAAGGCGCTTCCCCCTTCGTACCCGAACGTCGCGGAGATGGGCACCACGGAACCCTCCGAGCCGATTTCCGAAAGCGAACCCTCTCGCCCGAGCTCGTCCTCAGGCTTGACCATGAAGCTTAGGGACCGTGGCAAGCATGTTAGCTCGAAGCTCGCCGAGGCTCTTACTGCCAATGGCAACGCGGATACTAGCCCGAATCAAGCACCAAGGAGACGGGGAAGGCCACGCAAGATTAAGCAGGAACCGACGCCGGAGCCAGAGCTGGGAACGATTGACGAGGTGGCTGGTGTACCTGATGCAGTTGGTGACTCGACATATAAGCCTACACCGGCGGTTAAGGCGCAAGCTGTGGAGGGGGATGTGTTGCCGGATGATGAGTTTGATTGGGAATCGGCGGCTCTTGCGTGGGGGTTGACGGCGCTGGGAGGATTGGGTGTTGGATCTTCGGCTGTTTATGGGGCTGAGTGTGTTTCTCGTTGATGAATGAGGCTGTGAGAATCGGGAGTATTGCTTAAGCAGTGGCGTTTATGCGATGATAATGAGGGGCGTATATAAGCTGGAAGGAGAGATTTCACATAGCTTGAATCTGAAGTGCTATTTATATTGCTCATATGACTCTTATGCGGAATTGTCGGGCTGCGAAAAAGGGAATAGGAAGAGGCACCCGAATCTGTTGTGACAGAGATGGTGAATGGAGCAAGTATCAATACCTGGTTCAAACTAGGTAGATAACATAGCACCACGCATCAATTCAGACGTCAGTCTCCTGGACCTATTCTCCGTCTCGGAACTCGAACATTTCGCTGTGAACACAACCGATAATTTGGAAGCGAAGACACTATCAACCCAGACGTGAATTTGTTCCTCCTAGAGACACTGATCTAACCTAAGGGTATAGTAGAAACAAAAGAAACCCCCTAATAATCCATAACTCCTTTTCGGGCACCTCAATGAAAGAGGAAACGGCGTCAACAAGGACATAGCCATAGCCACCCGCTGAACCAAAAAAAAAAAAAAAAAAAGCACTCTGAAAATCCACAACCCTCTATAGGTAGGATCAGACATCCTGATCACAATTTTCCCTCAACGCCAAACCTGCAATTCGGTCTCCATCCACTTCTTTTGAGATCACACCTTGATACCTTCTTCCTCGAAGACACACCAAGCCCAGACATGGCATATGGACTGCTCTGATTACAGTAAATCCAGAGCAGGCCAGTCCGCTCTTCGTTCTCTTCTTCCACAACACTTGCTCCAACTCTCTTCTCTCACTCTCCATAACAACTGTATCGGCCATTCTCTGTCGACATCCATGCAGCCTCCTCGCGCACCTATCCCCTCCTCCTCAAACATAACACATAACCAACACAGGCCCGTCCTTCCCCGCCAACTTCTGGTTATACACATCCATAACCACCGAATCCCAATCGGCATCACTTCTCACATTCCTTGGGCACCCCGCCGACAGGACATGGATGTACGGAGAAACGCTAGTTCTGCCGCAGATGGTCCCGATGGTGTTCATGATGTAGGTGTAGAACCCGCTGCGCACAATAGGCGAGTGGGAGTGCTGGTAGGTTACAGGCGGGCCGACGTCCTCATTGGTGGAACGGTTCTTCATGTGCACGTGGTAGGTCAGGTCGGCGTCGTCGGGGACGTCGAGGACGAAGAAGGCTGCTTCTGGTTTGACGGGGAGTGGGACTGAGGCTGGGACTGGGGCTAGGGCTGGGGCTGGAACGGGGCCTGTTGTTGATTGTTGGGCTACTTCTTGTTCGCAGCCCTTGGCGAACTCGTCGTGGGTGCGCTTTCGAGTGCCGGTGAAAATTAGGTCTTCGTCGGTTTGGGTGGCGGTTGAGGTGGCGGTTGGTGTGGGGGTGCTGGTTGTGTGGTTTTCCGTAGTGGTGTTGGCGGGTGCTGGAGTGGGAATTGGAGTGTCGGTTTGGGCAGCGCTGGTTGTGATACTCGGTACGCTCGTATTGATACATGCTGGGGTGGTAGCAGGTGTGACGGTTTGGGTGGTGGTAGTTGGTACGGTCGTCGGAACAGAAGCTACGGTGATGGTAGGAGCGGCAGCTAGGGGAACAGGAGTGGGGGTTTGAGTGGTGTTGGTTGTGATAGTTGGCACGCTCGTCTCGACAGGAGCTACGGTGGTGGTAGCGGCGGCAGTTTGGGTGGTGGTTTTGCTTGTTGAAACCGGTGCAACGACGCCAACAGAAGCCGCACTTGGCTCCGGGATAGGAACTGATGCTGAAGTCTCGGCAAAATTAGGTTTGCTCGTGATATCCATCTCCACAGGTAGAGCATTGTCAGTGACAGTACTGCAGGGATTCTCGATCGCAGCTGTTGTGGTCGTGTTGTTGGGTGTCTCTAGAGCAGCCGGCGCTCGAATCTCAACACTTTCCATCACAGTTTGCGAACTGATGCTAGATGCTCTGGTAGAGGTCGTTGTTGCGGTCGTGGTTGAACCTTCGGAACCTGTCTCTGACCCTTCGGAACCCGTTTCTGGCGCCGGTGAGGCCGTAGTTGCTTCCGGCGAAAACGCTTCCAACTCGGCAACTGGCGCGGGTGAAGACGAAGATGCCTCAGAGGGCTCTGGCGATAGCAGGGCGTTCGGGTTGTTCTTTGCTGCGTCCTTTTCCTTTTTTCGAAAGAAGACTTGTTGCTGGTAGACGATACGGTAGAGGAGCCCCATGAAATGGACCATAATACTATGAGCTTGAGTTAGCAGCTGTTCTTGACGCGGAGGCGTTTGGGATGTTTGACAACTTACATGGTCGAGTCATTGGGCCATATGGTTTGGCGCCTATTCCCAGGGGACACATAGCACTCTGTCGAACCGAACCACTTCTCTCCCCAACCGGTCGTGAGCATATAATATGCGGCACCTCCCAACATATTCTTCATGCCCCTCACATCACCCTGGGTTTTGTGGTGGACAAGGCTCTGAAAAGGGGAATTGAGTACAAATTCCTTCATCTCCTTGTTGAGGTCTTTGCCCTGCCAGTCATTGAGCTCGAGGCGTCCATACAGTATCGACAATCTTGAGTTCCGATCTGTGAAAGAATTAGTACGAGGCCAACCAAAGTCTAAGAAGTGATCGGGGTGAAAACTTACCAAGGGTGATATAGTCCAGAAGAATCGGGAGCTGGTTCGGGTGAAGATCGACACGCCGTGTGATAGTTGCTCCTCGGTTGGTGTAGCAGTGACCATAGCGAAAACCGGGGATGTCGCTCACCCGAATGTACTGATTGTCCACAGGAGCTGGTGGTATGTTTTCTGGGGAACTGGCAGGAGGAGTGAGGAGGTTTGGGTCACTGGCCTGCGGTAAGGCATTACCCATGGGAAGGCCGACATAGGGCTCCTGGGCTTGCGGGATGCTAATATCCACGGGAGGACTAGAGTTTGGACCACTGGCCTGTGCAGGGATCTCGAAGGGGTTTTGCGAGATGGACTGTTGTTGAGGCTGTTGTTGAGAGCCTTCGCCCTGCCAGGAGTCTGAGACTTGGTCAATCATCCCGTTCAGTAAGTCCTCGGGCCTTTCCATCTGTGCAAGAGCAGCCTCTATGTCTGCCTCATCAAACGTGATCTCCCCCAACCAATCCAACGACTCCAACGACAGGGCGGGCTCGGGGGGTAAATCTGAAGGAGTCTGAGTACTAACCGCTGGGCCACCTGAAGTGTGTCCATCCTGAAGCGAAAAATGACTTGCAGGCGGATCAGGGGCACTGGGCATACATTGTCCTTCCTGCTGTCCAACCAACTCATCATGACCATCCGTGAAAGGCGGGGTTAAGGCCTCAAGGAGTTCAAGCTCGTCAGGTGTGAAGTCAGTGGGACATAGCGTTGGTAGGTCTTCTGATGGTAGAGGCTGCTGCTGGTGGTGATCTTGGGGTTGTTGGCTCGGTTGAGTGCCGGTGGTTGTTGATGCTGATGGTTGGGGCAGCGTCAACTCGACCGGCCCCGGCCCTGGTGCATGGTCTGAGGCATGATGCTGCAGCTGTGATGGTGGTTCTTGGTGTTGTGTATGTTGTTCTTCTTGTTGATCGTCGTCTTCTGATTCGGAAAAGAGCGAATGCAAATCATCATCAGCAGCGTCCCCAAAGAGCGAATCGAGGTCATTGTCGACAACGTCGTTCTCGTTCTCCCTCTCGTTGTCCTCGGCGGCAAGGAACTCCTCCTCCAGGTTGGAAAAGAGGTGGTCCTGCTCAGAGTCCACAGAGACAGAGCCCATGATTGAGATGGTAACTCTTACACATACAAGAAGATTCAGCCGGTGACCAAGTCCAAAGTTTGCAATAAAAAGTGCAACAGGACAGTCAACCGAGGCGCGCGACTGGCCGAGTCACAGCGACAGAAAGTGCAATGTCGAGTGAGTGATAGTTTGCGATCGATGTTTGCAGCAGAACACAAGCAGCAAGTTCGAAGTCGCAGTCGCAGTCGCGGATGAAGTGAAGACTTCAGATGGAGATGAATGCAGTTTGATAGAGAGAAGTCGACGTGCAGGGTCTGGAAAATTAAGTGGAGCTCCACGTCAAGGATGGGTCAACAAGGTTATCCACTGTTGCCTGCAGCCGTGCCCTGAAAGTGCAGTTCACGAGCGGACCGGGACGGGAATTTGTTAATCACTGTGCTAGTCTTAGCTTCAGCCACAGCTAGCCTTAGCGTTATCTATTTCCCGTAGGGGATAAAAGGGTCCCGTAGGAGGACAATTAGGGAGGCGACTCACTGTAACAGAGACCACTTACCCAGTGTAAACTTTTCCAACGGTTATTTGTGGCTTGGCTCAATTGGTGTGGCAGTGGCCTGCGCTCTATGCATCGATACCACTACATATAACCCTGTGCATAATATTTGCATAGCTGTCACCTCTAACCCTGGGTTGTGCTCAGGGGTAATGCGTTGACAGCTTCGAGGCCTAATACTTTCACCCACCGATGTCCAGTTGGAGATAGCTATAAGTTGTTCTTATAGGTAATACCGGTATTGATAATAGTTCTGATCAGGCCCTTGATTGCGTCGAAACATATGTCGGATACAATTCTATTGACAGTTAAGACTCCGTCAACGCAAGTGTAAAGCTACCATGTTAACGATTCAAAAAATCCCCCAACGCCAGTCCTTGCAACGCCGTCCCATTATGAATCTAACATCATCAGCTCTTCCGTGTATCATTCCACAGCTTATCCACAATCTGGAAAATGGCCGTCACATCCCTCATGATCGCGACATCCACATCCCCTCCCAACCGCTGCTGCATCTTATCCGGATGCCAACGAACTCTCTCGTCCTTCAACCGCGCCGCGAATTCTTTCTCTCCCAACTCTTCCAGTCCTATCCCATACACAAAGAACGCCCTAACCGTCTCCGGATCCATCTCCTCAATCTTCCCACCCACCACCTCCCTATTAACAGGCCAAGGAATCTTCTCCGCATCAATCTTCCCACCTCCCGGTGTAGCGGCAGCAAAGTCCTCCCAAGCCTTGAGATACTCCTCCCACCTATCCTTCCACACCCTCCTCTTCCTCCTCTCCTCGCCCCTCTTCAAGCTCCGCTCCATCTCCTTGGCGATCCTCCGCTCCTCCTCTTCTCTCCTCCGTTCTTCCTCCTTCCGTTTCTGCCTACGCTCCCGCTCCTCTAGCAAGCCTTGGTGCGTCTTCTCCCACATCCTCTGTCGGACATACGCAGCGTACTCCTCGTCCGTCATCCGCTCGAGCTCGCCCTCGGGGTTGACCCGCTCTCGCGCGGATGAGTACACGTGGATCGGTTGGCCGTAGACGCCTTCCCAGTAGGCGGCTCCTTCGTCGTCAGCCATGGCGTCGAAGAGGGACTCGCGGAAGGCGGCTTCAGGGTCCAGCGGGGGTTCGGCGAAGGGGTCTTCCAGATTGGGATCAGGTTGTTCTTGTTGTGGGGTGGGTGAGCGATGGCGGCGGTGCCGGCGGTGATGGTCACGATGGCGGTGTTTGCGACGGTGTTCACCGTCTTTAGGTTCTTCATCTCGATCCCTGTCCCGGTCCCGATCCCGGTCGCGATCTCTGCTCCTATCCCTTGATCTCCTTCGCTCTCTTTCCCGGCCGCCACGGTCATCATCCTCGGAATGATGCCGACGACTACGGTGCCGATCTGATCTAGGCGAGCGTGATCGTGATCGTGACAGCGACCGTAACCGTTTCCTCCTCCTCCGTGATTCCCTTTCCTTGTCTTTGAACCGGAACTTGGTCACCTTAGGCTTCTTCTCCATCCTCCTCCCTTCAGAATCCCGATCCTGGTCCCCATCACCCTCCCTATCCCTTTTGCGTTCACGTTCACGCTCACCTTCCCCATCCCAATCTCCACCAACGGCATCCTCCCCAACCCCAGTCATGGGAATATCGCGGTCATGACTGAGACTCCTATCTGTCCTGCTGCCCTTTGGAGCCTCAGCCGCTAGTGAAGTTGACCGTGACCGTGACCGGCCCCTGTCCAGCTCCGGTTCCCGTGAGCGGTGCTTGCTCCTACTACCACTGCTAACAGCAGCAGCACCCCCACCAACAGCCCTTGCACTACTACCATCTAGGGCCTCTGCCTCGCTTTTTGCAGGTGCAACAGGAACAGGGTTGTAAGAAGCCAAGATTCTTCGCCGTTTGGGGGATCGTGGCGGTGAGTTGAATCCGTCAAAGGACATTGGTCTGTTTTGCTTTTCTGCTGTTGTTGGCTCAAGGAAGAGTTCCAGTGGATTCCAGACCCCTTGAGGATGGGATTTCGCTGCCTGTGGTCTGTGACGACCCAGAGTGCCAGACGGGGGTCCTTGCTCAGGGCCTCTTCAGGCGCGCACTTGCGACGACGAAATATGTGAAGAGGTCGCGTCAAGCTAGGTAGGTAGGCTCGGGTTACTGGATTTCGATGCCCCGGTGCCGTAGATCCGTGACTGTTCCGGGAGTTGGTTGACTCGGGCTCTGCTACTTTGGTGTGGTGTGCGGTGACCCAGGTGAGGAGGTAAGATGGTGAGGTTGACGCTGCGTCGGTACCTGTGATGCAATCCAGGCAGGTGCTACAGAAGCGAGCTGCCTACAGTAGGTAACGGCAGTGTCGAAAACAGTGCACATACCTGAAAGCTTGAAAATTACCGTTTGGTGGGAGCACGTATCGCGTTACAATACGACGGTACTGTAACTTTCAAGGCTGTTTTAGCGTCTCTTGCTCGCACGTGGGTTGTCATTGGGGGTTAGGGTCCAACCTGCCACTTTTAGCGCAGCCCCCACCCTCCATCCCATGTGCTCTCAAGTCTCCAAATCCACACCACCATCAGCGCCGCTTCCATGGCCATGGAACAGCAATAGCCTCCCCCGTGTCCCCCTCGCTCGCTCGCTGGGTTGTCATGAGATTCTTTCTCCGCACAACTCGGCTGCTTCCGCTGGCGAAGTTCTTTAGCCAATTTCGCATTTCTCGCAATTCCCACTAGAGTCGCATCAGATGCCCGACAGTAACAATTGACCGCGCCAATACTGTACTGAAAAGAACCTCGAGGCTCCTTCATTTCACGCTAGAGGGTAGTACACCGTCTTGAGACTATGTCAGTGTCGAGTACGGTGGCCCAAGTGTGCGTTAGGTCGGATATAAAATTGGTCCGAGCTTTCAGCTGCAGCCAAGTGTCGGCCATTTTATATCAACGCCTCCAAAGCACTTACAACGTTCAACACTCACACCCATTAAGCGCGCTAAGCTTTGAAACCTCCGCTTCAACCTTCCCAAACTTCATTTTTTTTTCTTCCTTTTCCCACTTTTTTTTTTCTCCCTTTCCTTTTTTCCCCTTCCTCTTTTCTTTCTCTCTTCCTCTCTCTTTTTCTTTTTTTTTGAGGAGGTGGAAGGATCCATTTGCATTGTCACCCTACCCCAACTCATCAAGGTTCAAAATTTGGAGAAGGACTAGAATAGAGGTCCATTTGCACTGCTACCTAAGGTCTTGGCAAACTTCCTGCGAAGTTAACGATGAATTATCAACTCCTATTGACTCTCATCAACTCCCATTGACTCTCATCAACTCCCATTAACTCCTATTGCTTCATTGCTTCATTGCTTCATTGCTTCATTACTTCATTACTTCCGGACGGGAAACTTGGAGCTTGTCGAAGTTGTCTTAGCGTTGGGATTCGAATATTACCCTCCGGTGCGAGCCTAGTACCTGCAGCTGGCACAGACTTTTTTTTCACTGAACTTTTTTATATCCGACCTAACGCACACTTGGGCCACCGTAGTCGAGGTACCTCTACTCCCCAGTCTCCCATACACTACAACCGCGGTCAGCATCGACAGTCCGAGACATCCATCCCACTCCGGATGGAAATTCTTCGAGGTCGAGAACAATCCGTCAAGACATTGGGTTGATGTCAATTGATGCCCAATCGTTTCCCCCTCCTCCCGAACTACCTAGCATCACCATTCCGGTCTCGGATATCGGGTCCTTCATCACCATCAAGGGTGCTTGTTGTCGGCGACGGACGGACTGTTCTCGATCGCACTCTTCCCCATAAGTGAGACACATCGTATAATTGGTACTGATCAGCAGAAAGCATCAAGTACATGGCAGCAATTGGCAAGTGAGCTTTTGCCAAAGTTGCAAAAGAAAAGCAATTGGTTGCATTCGGTCAGAAAAGCAGAAGCAAATCGTCTGCACAGCAAGCACACTGTACTACCTCGATTTATTGAAGACCGTTACATCGCTGAGCCTTGCACTAATTAAATGTTGAATGATAGGTGACCGCAAGACGTCAACTGTCAACTTCAATGAACTGCAACTGCAGGTTTGATATATCTACTGTCACTATCCAGGTTCCCGGCGCAGTCTCATCAAAAGAACAAAAACTAAAATAAAAAAGAACCGCCGGCAAAATCCCGGATCTTCATGACCATCCTCATCATTCTTCCTTCCCCTGTTTTCCTTCTTCCCTCCGTCAGTAACCCCTTCGAGAACCCCATGCAGCTCCCCAAATGCGTCTCTGAGGCAAAGTTCTTCAAGTGAGGCTTTCATGGTGTGTACAAGGAACTAGCTTCTGTGAGGACGCTTGCTTAGCTTCCGCGGTCCAATTCAGGAAAGGAAGACGGACGGAGTCGGGGACCGGGACCAGGACGGGGGTAGTTTGCTAGAGAAAGCACAAGTAGAAGTGTCAAGGTGTCACAGTTACTTGGGTACATCCGATACGTCGGTCGGTCGCGGCAAGTTCCCGAAATGAATGAGCTGCAGTGTGCATAAGTAGGGGGCGAACGCATGTAAGTCTCACAAGCGCTTATCCCAACCACGCCTCATTGCGTGTTGCGGGACAAGCGCTTGGGGCGGCGCGCGGAGCGCCCGCCATGCTATGCCATGGAGGATTTCCCGTGATGATGGTGATGGTGTGGGGAGATGAAGGCTAGGGAAGGTTTAGAAAGAGGTACTGTAGGTGCTAGATACGTACAATTAGCCCTTGGAATCCGAGGTAATGAGCGAGTGGGTGGCCTAGGCAGACCGTATTCTTCCGGTCACTCCTTGGAAAAGCCTCGGATCATTGGGACTTCGGGATACCGGTGGTGGTGGTAGGATCATGACGAACAGAAGAGTAAATGTCTGCGTATGTACTGATGATAAAAGCCGTGCAGACTTCACATTGACAAGTACCTATGATCACAGGTACAATGGTTAAAAAAACACTTTGCAAAGAACACCCATCTTTATCTCCACCCTCCCACCACCAACATCACCACCATTTCCACTGCCCCATTTTCCACCCTTTTCTTCTTCCCAGGTATGTAATATCGTTGATTCACCGGCCCTTGTAAGTAGTTAACCTTCCATTCAACAGCCCCGAGGTTTTCCTTTTCTCTTCCCCTTCCCCTGGCTGCCTAAAAACCAGCGGTAGATCATCATGCACGTAAGGAACTCAGGAGTCACGTCACGGCCTCCTCGTGGCTGGACTACTGCAGTCACCCTCATCATCATCTCTCTAGCCAGCCAGGTATTACTCGCTACCAGTCATTCCCATTCGGCCTTCTAGTTCTGTGAAGCTTTGCTTTTGTATACGCACAGTACCCGTATGTGCATCATCATTCTTATTCTCAGCTTCCATCACCAACAGTTAATGGCTATCCGACATGTGGTGTAGGGCGTGAGCCGTTGACTGGTTGATTTCGATGCTTTTTTTTTTGGAGGGAAGGTCATCTTCACTGCCTCGACGAAAGTGTTGTTTTGTTTCTTTACTTAGCAACAAAGTTGGAAGAGCTCCTTCTCCGTTTTTTTTGGTTCGTAGCTACGAATCATAAAATATCAAGATAAAATTTGAGGAAGGACACTGCTACTTTTGGAGAGGTTATCCACGAGGATCTGTAAATCGCAGTAAACAGAAAAGATCCAAGGAACAAAACTTCCATACTCCAAAACATTCGTAAAGTGATTTCCGAAACGCATAGCTCCAGTCAACATCGAACACCTACCTACTGTACCCTTCTTCAAGAATGACTGACTAAGAACTGACTCACTCACATGTATCCCTTTTCCTTTCCTTCCCTTTCCACTTTCCATGCTTCTCCAAAGCCATCAACGCCATCGCCTCCCAGACACTTCCGGTTCCGAAGTTTTTTCTCCGTTTCTTTTTCTTTTTGTGTTTTGCTTTTTCACGGTATTCGCAATGTCTCAGGTCATTTCCCCTTCAGTCTCATTCGTGCCCAACACAACCGTAATCGAGCCATATGGATGTTACCATTCGACCGAATGCGGTCGAGTTCGTCACCCATCGAGGTCCAGAAGAACAAGAAAAAGAATGACAAGGAGATATGAAATTGGGTTTTCGTGTTGGCGTTGGTTATGGTGACAATAACGACGGATCACTTCGAATTTGCACTTTACACCCCATTGCCCGTTCTTCACGCTCATCGATCCGTATCGTACCGGATCATGTACCTCTACTCTACTCTACTCCACTGCTTAAGAAGGACCTGGAAGCTGGAGACTTCGTGAATGAACCATTTTGGTAATAATCATCATCAGACCCAACATCAACGGGACCGAGTCACATTCCCAAAATCCACAGCTTGGCAAAACGTGGTCTTCATCTCGGTAGTCATCTAGACCCCGTCCCCGTCCCCCCGTCACCTGGAGACTCCGCTTTCCATAACGGGGGGTCGCCATCTTCAAATCTTAAAAGTAGGTGGTGATATCACTTCATCAATCTGCCAGTTTACTCCAGGGGTGCCACATGTTGATGAATGGTACGCTCTCTGTGTGAATGGAGTGTGATGAAATGGAGCCCTGTTACGGTACGGGGTCGGGTCGCTAAAATGATTGATTACGACCTCAGTTTTCCATAGAGGTATGATGTATGAAGTATCGGACTTCCGTGACCCGAAGTATCCGCTAGAAAACGTGTGAGAACCACATTTGATTCTCTAACCCTGCCGGAGGCCGGAAGGTCTGTTGTGATGGGGCTGAATGTGATGGCGAGTGTGAGATCTGATCACTCTTCGAACTTCGGACGAATCTTGCATTCAAATCCGCAGATTTCAGAACTCCATGTCTCACAAAGTGCCTTGAGTCAAAGACATACATACGGTAGCCCGTTCTTCTGCCCAACTATTAAGCTCCATTTATCCTATTCCTAAACCGCACACTCCATCCTCGGCGCAGCTTTTGATAACAAACTCCGCCTTAGCCAATTAAAGGGGTCGTCCATCTCCCAGACAGTTACGAGCCCCTGACATCCCGCCGACGGGTTTGACCCGTGATTTGCTAGTCCCATTATATGTGAAGCAGAAATTATGATCCCGGTGGTCCCCCGTAAATGAAAAGAAGTCCAGATGCAATATAACGAACGGCCAAAAATGCAAAGCGCCACCCCCGGCCATGATGAAAGCCAAATCCCCGTAAAACACCAACCCAATGATGATGACCCTGGTTGCACACCAAAATGAGAAAAACACGGGACATGTTCCCGTGACCACCTCCTCCCGGCCCCGTTATAGGCAAGGATATTAACAGACTAATGGGGCAGCGGAGTTGCGATATTTGAAAGCTGATTAGTAGGTTGATAAGCCGTGGTTGTAGAAGGATTAGGTGTGCAAGCGAAGGGTAGGTAGCGGTAAGGACCAGCCGTATGACGCTCGAACGCAAGCTTGGTTCAGGAGGAAGCAGTAAAAGGAGTAGCGATGAATGTGAAACATGGAACGAAAAATGGAATTTTGATACAAAATGAACGTAGTAAGACACAAAGTCTAGGAAAACAAACACGCTGTCCTCAATGAAACAGCCATTGCCGGTTGCCCGGGCTCGCTTTCAGATAACTCTAGATCAGGGGAAAAGACAAAAGAAAGATGCGTGAATAAAGAGCGTAATGTTGTGTAGTTGGGCTTGAGCGAGATCACTCGTTAAGCGGCAGGTCGGTTGGAATGCGGCTCATGCCTCCATTGCTCAACTGGCCTTCGTAGGCTCTCAGGATGACCATGGGACCCCTGCAACGGATGTCTATGGGCACCTTCGAGGGGGCCTCTTTGGTTGATAGCCCATCCTATCTCTGGCCTAGGAGCGGGCGCAGGAGGATAGGGCTGATAGGCACTGCCTGATGGGCTTTGCGAAGTTAAGGGGACAGCATGCGGTCCATTGGACGCCGGGGGCGGGGTTGTGGTCGATTGAGGCTGATCAAGTCCCCGAAGAGGGGGTAATCTTGGAGGAGGAAGATGAGGTGAGTGAGCCAATCCGAAGGCTGATTGAGGCATGGCCATGGGAGCGGGCGTGTTGTGTGCGTAAGCTCCAGTAGTGGGCGACGGCTCTGTGTCAGTCCTCCTCCGTCTTCTGGGCCTCTCGAGTGTCAAGGACTCGTCGTATGGAGACGAATGGGTGTTGTCGGGATGCGACCGGGTGCGTGAATGAGTATAAGGGTTTGAAAGTTGGTGTGACTGCGGAGGTTGGGATTGCGGCTGCGGTGGGGGTAGCGGTCCCGTACGGGGGCTGTTCTCGACCGAAAACGAGGGTGCGCTTGGGGGCGACGATACAGGAGTCGGTTGTGCTGGGTCCGCCAGCTTGCTGAATTCAGGAATGCCAGCCACAATCTTCCTCAAACGTTCTGCCTCGCTGCGAAAGTAGTCGCGCTCAGTGGTCAAATCCTGCATTTTCTTCGCCCACTCCCGGCTCTCAACCTCCAGTCTCTGCAAATCCCTCTCCCTGTTGCGCTCGATCTCCCTCTTTCGCTGTCTGAACCGCGCCGAGGCTCCCGCGTTTCGCTGTCGCTTCGCATCTGCTTGTCTCGAGCCTTGATGAATATCTACCGGAACCAAAATCTCCTCACCAACAGATGGTGTAATGGTGATCATGTGCTGTCGGCCATCAACTGCAAGCCTGCTTCGGTCCTGAAGCAGATAAGCGGCGGTCAACCCGCCTGATACGGGTCCAGTAGTCGTGGTTGGAGGACTGGTGAAGGACGGGTGAGAAACAGGTCTTCCTGCGGGCTCCCGAGTATGAGGGCCAGATTGTAGCGGCCCTACGGTTACAGGTGGCGGAAGTCTTTGACCCAGAAGCGGCTGTGATGACGGAGCAACCATTCCAGTATTCGGTTGCGCAGGCGGGGGAGGTAAAGAAGCTCCCTGTCCGTGGAGCGGGCCGGAAAAGGGGCGAGGACCTGGGAAAGTTGGGGGACCACTGAGTGGCGAAGTGTTGTGAGACGGCGTTGGGGTCCTTTGAACATGGGATGGCATGCTTGGGAGCTGTTGGCCTTCCATGGGCCTTGTTGTCCCGCGGCTCATGCTTGATGGTCTTGGGGACCTCGGGGTCAACATCCTCCTCGACATGGACATTGGAAAGGGATGGTTGGTAATAGGAGATTCGTTTTCGGAAGCCGGAGGAGGCACCATGGAGGATGCGGCGGGAACTGGAGTAGTAGTTCGCGACCCGGGCATGCTTTGCGTCTGATAACCATAAAAGCGAGATGGGGAACCATCAACTGGGTACTGGCCCATTCTCATGGTTGCCTGTGGGCTACCCCTTTGGGCAGAAGGCATTGGGAGAGATGGGGCGGGTGTAGGAAGACGCTCTTGGGGTTCGGAAGGGTTCAGAATGCTGTGCACACCAGAAGTTTTCGATCCTGTTTGAGTGTGGTTTCCGTCGATGTTGGCCATTGAGGTGTTGCTTGGGTTACGATGATGCTGATGGCTCGGTCCATCTTGACCAAAGGCTCGGTAGGACGGCGACGGGGAATGAACGTCACGCGACGATGAGAGCGCGGGAGGGTGAGGTGCAGGACCCCTCTGTGACATTGCCTGTTCCCCTTCGCTTCTGTGGTCTTCAGCACCATGATACTGGCGACTGTTGTCGCCGTTGGAACCCTGTGAAGCGAGTATAAACCCGGAGCTGACACTTGGTAAGCCGTTGTGTCCAAAAGTCGTGCTCGAAGACCCAAAGCTGTAGGCAATGGAAGAGATGGGGTCTGAAGAGTCCGCGCCGAGCCACCTCCGGGGAGGCTCTTGGGGACGGGAAAGAGCTTGGATCGCCAGCGTGACGGATTTAACGGTGGTACTGTATAGAATGGTTTTTTAAATCACCTTTGTTGGAGAAGAGAGTGTTGCTAGCGGCTGGTGCGACGRATGAGTGAGTCTTTATGCTGCAAAAGAGCGTGGCACCCGAGTCGGAAGTACTGCCAGCTCCACGTTCGAATAGCGAGGACGGTGTCGGTTCCGGACTGCAGTAGCGGCAAACGCACACACAGGATGAGCTGCAAGATGTCGGGTACGTGTTCGAGGCCCGTACAACCAACGTGTCAGCCAAGTTGTCAAGCTTTAGAGACAAAGCTGGCGTAAAGACAAGAGCCAAAGAGCCTAGCAGCGGGTGGAGGCGAGCGGGGACTACTTCGACAGGAGGGTCGTCCGGCGGATAGCTCGAGGGCCCCTAGCGGAGTAGAGAAAAAATGACAGGCGTAAACAAGCAGTCCCGGTGGGTAATCGATGCAAGAGTAGTTGCGGTGACAAGGTGGGATGGGATGCAGGTTTCTGGACCACTCATCGTCGTCAGGAGGAGACTCGCCCACTGAATGGTCCTGGAGACCACGTAGCGCTGGAGGTTCGCCGCTTGAGTGGGCGTAGGTCAAGACGAAACCTCCTTTCAGGTCCTTATGTTTCGTTAGCTTCTTGGGATAGTCCGTCTGCCTCTGGTGGAATTCTCGTTGGCTTCACGAGTAGTCAGGATGTCGTGACGGTGGTGAAGCAAGATTCGGTATCGGGTTGAGGCAAAATCGCGCTTCAAGGTCCCCGCCAGCAGGATCCGACTATATAATCTGATTGGACCACTGTTGCTCTACCTGAAGAGCAGAGGCCGTGGATAGGGGAGCATAAGTCGTCCCACGAGACAAGCCACAACCCTTGAGTTGACGTGTGAGCTCCAAGGGTATCTCAGTTCCGCCGGCCACAGTGACCAGCATATTYCGGAGCCTGTAATTGTTCACCCATGCTTCTGTTGCTCGACCCGTTCTATTCAAGTTGCTTTTTATCTGCTGGGTGGTCGTGCTGGTACCGGTACGAAGTGTGTACCGGGGGGTGGACAAGTCAACACGGGGATAATGGCGGAATAGGTACACAGTAGTAGTCAGCAGGCAGTGAGTGGATAGGTAGCTGCCGGGGTGCGGCAACGCAGAGGGAAAGCAGGGGTTATAAAAGCCATGTCATGTTGAAGTGATGGTCGCTTGGTACAGTAGGTACATACTAAAGTCTTGACAGGGCTGTTGTCAACGATCCTCCTGGGGAAACTGACAGACTCAATGTTACCTAGCACTTCCGGTTGGCGTGTTGCCATTTTCGCTCAAATTATCTTGCTCGGATTTCCCTTTTTGCTGGCCGTTTTTTTCGTGAAGGGTCCACCCTGTGGGCAGCATGGGTTATGTCGGCCTGGAGGTGGATGGATCAATGAGGGCTAACCGGACACTGTTTCGTGATTCCACCACGATAATAGCGTACATGTGGTGAGGTCCATGAGGGCCCAAAAGGCTCACAGACATCCACACAGCACGACTCTTGGCGTGACCCGAGCATACGGCCCAAGCAACTGGGTTGTTGGTGGATCGCTCGCATCAGCGGCAAATGCAAGTCCTGAAAGCCCGTGACGGTACTGTGCCTAGGCGGCTAGTCTAAAATGGCAATTTGCGTTCATTGCTGACAATGGGTCGATTCAGACTTTCCACAGAGCAGTTGAGGTGAGCATTGGCATGGCTTTTGAAGAAATATCCGGATTAGCTATAAACGCGCACCGTGCCGTTTTCAGGATGACCGAGAGGCTGAGACTCCCGGTATCACTCATCTTAGGTGTGGTAGACGTTATATGTGAGACGAGAAGAGAACTGGCAACGTCGCATTGGTATTGCCGCGTATCAAAAATACCACAGCCGGAGGGTCCTTGGAGTTGCGGCATCTCGCGTGAGCGAAGGTTTTCCGTGTGAACAGTCAAGCAATTTCCGTGCACGCAGTCAAGGAAACCAGTCCAGGGCGCATACTGTGTAGGTATGTCGCCATCCCGAAGGTTATCACGGGTGGAGGGGGCGGTAGCGATGATGCGCATAATAAACCATAGTGATCCACACAGAGATTTACCACTGGTGASAACCCAGCAAGCTTCCCGGGGGAAAGCAGGTGCTCGTTCCGTACACCCTGCTTCATGTGCGTGAACGAGGCGGACGATACGATATGACGATCCTATTCCAGACAGAGAACTTGTGCTTATGGTCTCACTTGGCCTCCTTGGCCTCTTGGATATTTCATCCCGACTCTGGCTCGCCACGAGATGTTCCCGAGATCCAAAGCTTATCGAAAGACCTGCCGTTTGTGAGCATGGGTTCTCGAAGTCGGGCGGGCGAAGTGAAAAGCCCACGGAGAAAAAGAGGTTCGCATGACCCACTGCCCACATGTTGTACGGCGTAGTCAGGTTTTGCGCGCAAAATGTTGTCGTTGAGTGGCTCCGGTGGACTTATCAAAGTCGCGGCGGCTGCATGGGCCAATCTGGGGTCGGCCAGCAGCTTGTTTTGTATGGAATCCGCACCAAGGAGAGATGATGAAGGGATTACACGACAGGGCGGAGCTGATGGTGTTGAGCATGCCGGCTGACGGGAGGTGATAAAAAGACGACAGAACCTCGGAGGCATCTTCTCCAGGAGAATGATGTGAGGTGATGTTGCATGGCGACAGACGGGTGCGTGCTGCGTATCCTGATGCCAGTCATGCCCAGTTGCAGCGGCTGATGCCATCCCGAACAAATTATGGGCCCGTACGTTTATTAACTTGATCCCGGCAAGCCACCGAACCGAAAATAAACGCGGGAATGTCGTTCGCCAGAGTGGTCAAATAAGGCACGAGATCGTGGGCGCACCGCCTGAGGTTTTGGAGTTGTAGGGTCGGGTAGGCGTGTCACTCTGCCTGTCCGGTATGTATGTACGGGGCCGGGGACCAGGTAGCGTAGCAGCGTAGCAGCGTAACTTCAGAGACTGTCATGGTGATGTGGCTACCAGATCGGGTTCTGTGGAGTGCCTTGAGTGGTCAGTTTGGCTCGATTGTTGCGACACTCCATTTTCCCATATGATGGTCCTTACAGAGCGGCCGTTCTTGGCATCTGGGCTGTCTGACACCTCAGTACAGCGACGCTGCACTGGAAGGGGGAAAAAGTCGGCGAGTGGGAAAGCTGAGGTCGAATGCACGATCCATTGCAAGATCGCCGACAATCCAGTATCGGATCTCCCAGCCAAGCAGGTCAAGTAAAGGTGAAGCTTGACCTCCATTTTGCAGATGCTGTCGCCAAGCTGCTGGTTGGAGGCCAATGATCTCGAGATGGGTGGTGATAAGTGGAAATGGACAGGTGCAAATTGTGGAAAGTGTGCAAGCCCACAAAGTCCAAAATTGCAGTGTGGAAGGGCTGGGGCTGCCTTGCCCTGATCTTGCCCTGCCATCCACGAATGCTCGCCGTAGATGAGGCCGAGATGTAGAAGGAGCGTCTTCCGTCGTGCCTGCCAATGCCAGTACCAACCTCCAAGAACGTTGCAGTGGCAGTGGTGTTGTCTTACGGTTGTATTGCGTAAGGAATCCCACTGTGCTGGACTGTAAATTCATTTCTGCTGCAAATTGCACAGTGCCCCCGTGTCTGGATAGTGTTTCGTGTTTTCGGTTTCCACTTTCCGTCACTCAATTCCTTCTGTCCCTGCACAGTGGACCTTGGCTGGGCGTTTGGAACTTTCCATAGAACACCTCCGCAGCACCACTTCTTGCATCCCGTCTCTCCTCTCAAAATCATAAAGATGTTTCCGAATCTGGTGCTTCCAATGTTTAGCCACGGCTTCAGTCTCGCAATTAAACAAACAACTCACCACTGAACTTGCGTCGATTGACGCCTGAACCTGCCTTGACACGCCTCCCACATGCAACAACAGCCAGGTGATCCAGATGTTGGRTCGTCTTGCAGATATCAAACTCCTCTGGTTGGGCTGCTACCGTACCATGGCTGACTGTTTTGAGGATTGTCAACCCGAGATTGTACCTCCAAATCCATATCCAGAGGCAGGTACATAACTGCATCTGTATCTTGATCGGCCATGGTTGGTTGGGCAATACCTCTACATTGACTGCAACCCTCCGTCAGGATCAATGGCGTATTGGTAGCAAATTGGACACATCCCGTGCTCAAATTGACTTTGGCCTTGCTCCTTGCACATTCAAAGTGTGGCTTCTGCTGGTTTCCTAGGTTCTGCGGCCCAACATGCGACCTCGTTCACGCGATGCTTCGGATGGTGTGGTGCCCTGGCTCAGCCGGGCGAGCCTGGTGTAGGAGGTGCACCGTGTAAACATTCCCTTTTATATCGCGTTGTTGGCGCCAGGGACGGGGGGAGGGAAGGACAGCGTTGATGAAGCTGCTTAGTCTACTCGGTGCTCGGCGACTTTCGAAACGCACAGACTGGTTCGTTGCTCTTCATGCCTCTGCCCGTTCCAACGCCGGATAGTTGCTGCGAGCTGGGTCGCGCATTTGCTCAGTGTGACCGGATGAGGTGATTCCTCCAGAATGCCATCCAGGTCGGCGTATCGATATTTGGTCCAACATGGCACATTCCCGCTTGATTACTGGTCCGAAGACGAGATTGTCAATTTTGGATCCGTTCTCCCGGGTTCCGCATTGAGATCACTCCATGCTGAGTAGGCAGCAGGCCCAGCCCATCACAATTGTGACGCCGGCGGCTCTGACGTCTTGCGAATCCGAAATTACATCTGGTACTGCAGGTGTGTCGAGCCTCTGAGACGAACGGGACGTTGAAGGACATCGGTCTCAACAACGTGGAATGCCCAATGTCGAGAGTGCCAGAGGAAACAAATGGCAGCGGTATCGATACAAGGCCACCCTCAAGGACTTCGTCGCCATCTTTTCCTTGAGGTTGTCAAGAGCTGAAGGTGAAGCGGGAACGCGCTGCAGCTACCTCTATGGCTGATACACGTCAGATCCCCGCGTTCTAGCCGCCTGCGTGTGTCGGGGCTTTAGTTGGTGCACGGGCCCTGACAGGTCTGACACGGTACTACCTGCACGGCCAACCTACCTCTAGCATGGCGATAAAGTGACGACAATTCAACCACTCGACATCATGTTCCGAAAAGCAACCAACCCAACGTTCAGGCATTCACATCTATTGCCCAATGACAAAGTTGTAGGTGCCGTCATTTGCGAATATTTCAAAACATCACCTTACCGTCGTTCCTAGTAGCTTTGCAATTTACGATTCATGACATCAACGACGGATGGAAACGACGGATAACGATGGGTCTACCGTTGCTCAATACCCCATATCTTCCCCAGAAGCAAAAGAGCCTAGGGCTGGCGCGTTTTCCGATTCGACAATGGGCTTTTGACCGCCTTTCCAGCTCGATCTACCGCTATTGACGCTATTTCCACCCGGATGCACCTAGCCGGCAGGGGCTTCCGTGGAGCTTTCGGAGGGAGAAAGGCAGGAGGATTTCTATATCCTCCTATGACGCTTTATATTTGCCCCTTCAAAGTTCAAACTGCGGCCAGATGTCAGCAAGTCGGCGACGGCAGCCGGAAAGCCAGTGTCTAAAGGAAGTACTGACCACTACAGTAATACTTTGTCCTCGAGACCACCCAAATCGCATACAGAACCTTCGTGATGCGACAATGTTTGCTTGTTGGATGCCAACACCTCAGTTGCAACTCATCTCCTCCTTTTCCTCATACGAGCGAGCGCAGAAGTTACGTATACCACCGTTCCAACTGAATGGCTTTGCGCTAGGGGACAAGGGAAGGCACCAAAGACTGGGACCATCGGGCCTTACCCGCATCTGCCTTGCTCGTCTGGCCTATCGAGAGCCCTAGAAGCTGACCGGGGCATATAGTGCATGCAGCAGCGGTCGATCATGTGTTCCTGTCTTGGGGCCCAAGGCTCCTAAACGGTCGATGGGCCTGTCCGTCCTGCGTCTAGCAATCACGGGAGTTTCAACTGTATCAAATGCATGGGCGAAAAGAGGCGGCCCCTTGCCGTGATGCTTCTTACGTGCAGACAACAGGGCAGGCCTAAAACATATGACTCAACACCACCATGGATGAACGGAAATGCCTCCTTCCGCCTTCTAGGATCAAGAGTGGTGTCTGGACGCCAAACTAACTCTTCGCTGTAAGTCATTTACCATGAACAGCTCAAAAGACTGTTTTGGTAACCCTAAATGTGCAGGGCGATGTACATCAAGGCATGTTCTTGTACTGACTCGAGTATCTTGACCTAGATGTTGCATTACGTACGTTACCGTAACATTTGTCATAAACTGATCGGTGTCTGTATTGGCTGTAACGCTGCAACAGCAGGACCACTGGAGCTGGACACGCGAAAACACTTTCCGATTCGAAGACCTCTATACCTTCCATAGTTGCAGCCAAAGCATCAGTTGTCTCCAAACTCGGAAACCCAACGACCTCCTGTCCACAGAGTACCAACGTTAAGCTTGGTCGGCTTCCTCGATTTGGATGAGGCTTTCACGTCCTGAATGTCGGGGATTGGCGGTTGCAATTGAGGCAATCATGATGTTTCATGGTCGACATCCGATTGCTCAACGGCGGCCCTGACATGCAGCACTGGCTCCTTTGGGAAGTCCCTAGAGGCATGTTTTTGGATGGGTCGCATCGCAAGCTTCAATAACGACATATCACGGCCAATTGGCGAGTCATCTCTTTTTGTTCCTTACTTCAGAGCCCCCCAACTTACTATCTGTACGAAACATCCAGCTTCCCGGTCTCCGAGATGGATTGATTGGATCGATGGGCCTCAAGCGCTGCAAGCCGCTACATATCTCATTCCAGACTGCCAACAAACAACAAGTGGAAGTCGCTCGCTGTCTCTGGAGAAAATGGCATCTGAGGTGTTTCCTCTCCTGCTGCGATGTCCTACGGGTAAGTAGCTGCCGCACGCCAAGGCACCTCCTTTGCAAGTGGCAGCAATGTCTGGTGCCATCAAGGTACCTCACATTGGATCACTGCACTAGCGTCGTACAAGCAAGCAACGGCGCACGGACTAGGCTACGGGTACCTTTCCACGACCAGCGGGCAGGACCAACCAATCTTCAACCTTTTTCACTCCTTCACCAGTGCAACCCACGGCATCGTGACAGCCGATCCAACCGACGTGACAGCGCAGTGCGCGCGTGGTTTCGTTACAACCTTCCTGCCTTTGGACCGAGACACACGCGGCCCTCGACAGCCGCAGCGCGCAATTTGGCGGCCGGCTCGCTCGCGTGTGTACGGATGCCAGGCCCGATTTCCGGCAGCCGGGACGCCTGATAAGGGATCCGGTGCGGAGGGGCCCGTCGGATGGCAGTCTATGACACGGCCAGTGCTGCTCCGCACTGCGGCGACCCACTCGATGGACGCCGATAACGTCAACACTGTTGGCGACACCTTGGCCTCTACTACTGTGTATAAAAGACAAAAAGATGGAAACTCCTCGACGTCCTCAGGCTGTGAAGCTGGAACTGGATAGAAAACCGTCGCCTCGCCTGCAAGCACGACGACGTGCATGAACAAAGAGTTTGATCAGCCTGCATCCGCAGACTCTGTAACGCAAGTACGCATGTAGGTTGAGTTGTATTGTACAAAACCCACACACACCGCTCCTTTGACTCTCTCCATCGAGCCATGTCGGCCATCCTGACATCCTGAGCCATCGCCACATCCCCGGCTCTCAAAACCACCCGGCGATACTTCCGGTAGACACGCGCGCTGACAAGTGAGTGACAGACACCAAGCCAACGCCCACTTAGTACGGTGTAGCTGCCGTGCCATAGCCTCCGGCTGCAACTTGCTCGTGTCCGGCAACCAGTCATCGTCAACGCCAGTCACCTCGACAGCTCCAGCGAGCAGACTCTAGTCAAGCACTTGCTTTACTAGTCCCGCCTGCTTCGTCACCGCATCCGCTCAACTGGGTCTCAACTGGGTCTCAATACGGAACTTCCGCCTCCTCTGGACTTGCCTCTTCTGTCCACCCAACAGGCATCACGATCCTTTCCTAGGAGTTGCCTGCATCATCCACCGCACTACCGTCTCAGGTTCCCAACCACCGCCAAGACTTCTCTCTCGACTTAGTCAAACGACGAGACCATGGCCGACCAGAACCAAGTGCAGCAGTGGCACGTCACCGAGCCGTATCTGGATCTGCACTGCCAGCTCGGAGAGGGTCCCTACTTCGAAAAGGGCACCCAGACGCTGCGCTTTGTCGACATCAAGCAAAAGCGACTCCACACCGTCTCGGTCACGGAAGGGCCAGATTCGCCCAAGACCCTCCAGCTAGATTCCCCCATTGGTGTCACGGCCAACATCCAGGGTCAGGATCCGCAGGGAAAAATTCTAGTGGCGCTCAAGTATGGCATTGCCCTCCTCGACCGAAAGACGGGTCAGTATGACTACTTGACCCGCATTGGCGGCGAGCCCGACAGAATGAGGTCCAACGACGGTGCCGTTGATCCGCATGGTCGTTTCTGGCTTGGTACCATGAATGACTTTCACGTTGGTGAGCCGCAAACCGAAGGTGAGTGAGAGAATAAAAAAAGTCAAAAGTCCCTCTTCTGCTCGGTCAGCCAGTATGTCCTTCCCACGTGGCAGCCCGGAGGCCCAATTCGGCAATCGACCCTGGGTCTGTCAGGGGGTGTTATGTGGAACATCCCGGACGCTCGATGTGACGCGCTTGTGCTGTCAATGGAGCCCACTGTGGAGGGTGCGGGTCTCTTGGACCTCCCATGCACAACACAACAGCAGAGCAACAGCAACAGCAACAGCAGTACACAAGAATTGGGCCGTCATGACATGATTTTTTTTTCTGTGTGTGGATTCTGACATCGCATTTGTTTGTATCCAGGATCCCTCTACCGATTTGACCTCGGAAAGTCCAAGGAAGAGGTCGAGTCAGGTTTGATCATCCCCAACAGCCTTGGCTGGTCTCCGGATGGCAAGACCATGTACTTCACCCACACGCCTGAGAACACCATCTTTGCGTGGGACTACAACCCCAAGGACGGCAGCCTCTCCAACAAGCGCGTCCATTACAAGCACGAGGAGAAGGGTCACCTGGACGGGTTCAGGGTCGATAAGGATGGCAACATCTGGCACGCCCTGTATGACGGCGGCTCCGTCATCAAGATCTCCCCGGCCGGGAAGATCGTGGGCCGAATTATCCTGCCGACCAACAACATCACCTGCGTCGAGTTTGTGGGTACCGAGCTGTTCATCACCAGTGCCGCGGACGAGGACAGCGAGGAGGGGACCCCGAGCAGGAAGTACGGCGGTGGCCTGTTCAGGGTCGATGTCAGCACTACCGGATTGGACCACACCGAGTTCAAACTGGAGTAAAGTTGTTGTTCCTAGGCAAATGATATCTGCATGATTTGCATACACAGTGTATCTGGTCTATCCCGTCTGCATGTTTCAGTTCAAGGTTCAGGAGAGAAACAACCGAGGACAGTATGTGTGCAGATTTCCAGCTGTTTACGTTATGTACCTGCCCGGTCCTAGGTAGTGTGGTCTGGTACCTAGGGTAGAAAGACTAAATTAGTAAAAGCCGATGGACGGCGATATCCAGAGCTTTGCATAGATCTCTCAGATCTCTCTCTCGGATGTCTCAAGTGTCTCACTTTCGTTCGTCGCTTCGGCTCGTTTTGGCCCACCGTGGGAGGTTCGAGACTGCGTACTATGGCACAATAGTAAGCACCTAAAGCAAAAGGGTCCTTTTAAACTACGACACCAGCCCCCCCCTATCCTGAAACACAACTGAACCAAACTACGGAGGACATGTGGGAGAGACGCAGTAGGCGCAGTAGGCGCACTAGGTAGAGTAGATAAACTCAACCACTAGGAATTTATCTCTTCTGCTACGACTAGTCTCTAGTGGGACACTTGTTTCCAATGGGCAATAGGGACATCCCAGCGTCGGGTCAAACGCCGAACCTCCGTTCGTTGTACGGCGGGACGGCTCGTTCGAGTTGTATGTACGGTGTCGGAGACCCGGTGGGTGACATATGTGCTGTGTACACAGTATGGGTGCTGACCGGAGTTCGCTGCAAGCCTCCTGCTGCTGGGTCAGGTGTCCTCTTGAGGAACAAGGAACTTGTGAACCCTGATGGACAGGCTGGACAGGATGGGCTGAGAGATATGCTCACCTATGGTACAGTACATATGATTCCTTCTTTAACGGGATATCATCAGCTGATACCTACTTGTCTTGGAAGGGGGAGAAAAGAAAGAAGAAGGGAGTTGGTTGGTTGGTCGTTCGGTAAGAAGGAGTCTTTGTGGCTCGCCGGGAAGGTTACCCAGGCTGCTGTGAGCCAGGCTCACCAGTAACAAGCTCCGAGTTACAGTAGGATGATTGTCACTGTGCAGTTTTGCAGTCTCTCATGTCACCATCCGCCCATCGACCAACAATGACTCGGAGTAAGAGGAGGGATCTGCTAGGCTAGAGGTGAGCAGGGTGAGGTATCATTGAGTAGTCAATGCGCAGATACGAATACGTTAGGGCTATGGTCATGCTCCAACGTCTATCTACTACCTACCGCTGAGAACATGCTGGTCCAACCAGCCAACCGGGATGGTGGTGTCGTCTCCCATAACGCTCCGCCTTTTGTTCCCCGTCCGTTCATCCGTTCGGCCGCCCGCCCGCAGCCCGCTGGCCACCGTCAGGCATTTTGCATGCATGTCATGTTACTTTTCGGTTTGTTTCGTTTGGTACCGTTTCGTTTCGCCTGCGATAGAGTTTATTTTCTCGCTTACCTCCACCTATAATTCACAGTGTTATAGGCGGAAAGATGAGGGATCAAGGGTTTCTTGTTCTCTACACCGATTTGTTGTTCAGTGTTGGCTGGCTGGCTGGCTAGCCAAATAATCGATCATGGATGGATGGGTCTTCGAAGGGATGAAGGGATGAAGGGATGAAGGGATGAAGGGATGAAGGGATGAAGGACCCCGATGCAAGACGTATTGGAGATGGAGATGTAAGCGGTGAAGAGACTCAGCCTTGTCTTGTCTTTCCCAGACGGGAGTCTGTTGTCACCCATCTCGCTTTCGGTGAGTGTGCTAGATACCGTAGCATGGCTGACTGGCTGGTAAGGATAGGGAGGTGGTTTATGTTGGATGGATGGTGGTAAGGGGTGAGGACGGTGGTAGTCAGTGAGTGATCACATGAAGGGGAGATGTGCTTTCGTCACAGTACAGTACCTAGATAAAGCATGGAGATGGTAAATATGCTGCCACGAAAAAAAGAAAAGAGATCAACGCATGGGGGAACTGATACGAAAGGGATGCAGAATTGGATGACGCACCGTGAGCTTGACGGAAGAGTGGGTTGGGTACCCGGAGGAGCTCCGGTGTAGAATATTGAGGGTTGCTGACAGTGCCGATGACGAGGACTGTTTGCAGTATTTTGTGCGAGGCTTGCAAGTGCTCTGGTACTGTTGCCCTCGGATGATAAACCCATTGATGAGTGTGATATGTGTGACCTTTTTGTAGAAGGTGCAAAAAAAAGAAAGACAGGATTGAGAAGAAAAGGAACAAAAAATAACAAGCCGCCGGTCTGGTGCGGTACACCTCAACCACCTTAGTACCCATATGTTGTTGGTGTTGTCTTAATGTAAAATCTCTTTTTATAATTATGGGACGCCCTTTCTATAATTATGAGCTTTGAGTTTGTTGTGGTGTTCGATTCACGGTTCGGTCACTTTTTATAATTATGTGACGGTTTTCGAGTTTTGGGGTGGTGTATGGTTAACCGCTGCGCCATGTTGCCATTGCGCTCCGAACCGGCTGCTTGTTGGAAGGAGCACTGAGAGAAGTGGTACTTATACCGTGGTGGTTTCCACTTGGTTAGGGAAGGAGCGACACAGCTGACAGAGGTGGTGAAGCAGCTGGTGAACCTGGACGAGATGGGATGGAAGGTGGGATCGAACATGTCAGTGATGAAGGGATGTGTTGGAAATGCCTAATACAATGTTCTTTTGGAGGGTTCAAACGTATTCTCTCCCCCCTAACGATGATCGAACTTTGTCGTTGTACCCCAGTGGATGGTATGGCTAGTCATCGGCCATACAACCACTTCCGCTATGAGACAGTGGTCCTGGGTAGATGGCCGGGAGTCAGTGACAAAGTGACCGATCTTCGGCTCCTAAGATGGTGTTCACAGGTGTGTACTGCTTGCTTAGTATCTGGCGGAAAATAAATTGCTGACTGAGAGTTGAGGATGAGAGAAGGAAAACTCAAAGTGCTATTCATAGATTGCTTACTCTTCCACCGCGTCAGCGTTTCAGACCATCGCACAACATCCAAGCCATGACTATATAATGCTGTGTTATCCCTATAGAACATCACTTTTAAGGTTGAGCGGTCATCAGCGAAATAGCTGGGAGTATTACATGCAGACGCCACTGACAATAGTTGTGTGTACGACCATACTCGACTTCCATGGAACAAAAGCAGCCACCTGCGGGAAGCCGGGTTATGCAAGTAATCCTTCAGTTTGGCAAGGAGATGTTTTGTTCTCACAAGGGATTGAGGGGACATGGATGTTTCTATGTTCCTCCAGAGTAGTTGTACAACAGTGACTCGGTCAAGAGTTAAACACAACTACCATCGCCCCTCTCTCTTCTTTTGCCAGATGACATGTACCAAGCCCGGAGCATACTCCTGGTACTTATTAGTCCCCACTGGGGAATTTGTACTCAGAAAATCATATCAAAGAAGTGGGTGCAAGTTAAAATGCATATAGGGACGATTGAAGGACACATATTATTCCGTGACCAGAGGCTGCTGCGTATAATGGCGTTTCCCATACCAGGTGCTTCCCCCGTTCTAAGACCACAGAGATCCTCAGCATTAGAACGATGCTTCTTCTCCCGAGTCTGTGAGAGGGGCCTCCACTTCCTCAGTTTACCATCGCTGCGTATGTTTCAAGTGACCGGAGGCGTATTGTCAATCAGAACCTGTGACTGTGGAATGGGCTGGTGTATTTAGCACCCAGTTTCACTAACTGGATTGCGAGACGGCAGCTTCATGGCGACGGAATATTGTTACTTCAACGGCAATGGTCTATGTCATGACGACTCTGAGGCTTCTCTTTACTGTAGGTCAACGTGTCAGACACTCGCATCTCTGACTTCCGGCTCGACTCGAAGACAGGTTGCGGGCGAGTGTCATGGTACAAAAATGATGGTTGTTTGATGCCAGTTCGAATGTGAGGCCAGCCACTAAGGCAATCTGATAGAGCAAAGTGTTGCTATTACCCTGGGTATCAATCTGTTGACCCTCTTCATGATGCGAAAAACCAAAATATACTGCAAGTCATGTTCCAAGTACACAACACCCGCCTCACTTCCACCCATACTTCCCCGCAGCGTCCTTGCGATTATTCCTTCCCTGAGCCCAACTATCCTCCAACGCAGACTGATTGCTCTGCGCCATATTGACCATTTGTCTGAGACTGTGCTTGCCCGGCGCAATGGCCCGCACTGGGTTGTACACCTGCTCGCCCGAGGCCCTCAGCGCGTTGTTGTGCTCATACTCTTGCTCCATGTTGAAGTTTACGATCTTGGCGCCTTCTGGAATCTCAAAGGCGTCCTTATTCTTGCCTCCCCGTTGCCGCCCGAAGAGCTCTCTGCGTGCTGTCTTGTTCAGAGCAAGATCGTCAGCTATGGAGCTGAGGGACTGCTGGTGGCTTGCATTGCTAGGTGCCGAGTTATAGCTAGGGGCGGTGTAAGAGTCGTAGTCGCCTGTTACATCGCTCTCATGGTGCTCGTAGTTGGTTGAGGGATCCGGGGCGGTGAAGAGGGGCTCGTAGGCACCAGTGGCTGATGTTGTTGCTGTTGTTGTTGGGGTGGCTTCCTCCTCCTCCATGGAGAAGAGCGAGACCTGCTTCCTTTTCGGAGCTGCTGGTTGTGCTGCTACCACATTGTCTTGTGCCGATGGGGCTGGTGCCGTTGTTGTCGCCGCCTTGTCCCCAACACTCTGGGCAGCTGGTGTTTTGGGTGTCACAGCCTTCTTCTTCTGGGGCTTCCTTGCTACGGAAAGCGGCTTAAACATGAGCGGCTTTCCAACCAACTTTACCTCCTCCTCGGGCTTCTGTCCTTCTGGTATTGATGGCCCTGCCGGAGTCTTCTTTGGTGCAGGAAGGTTGAGTCCAGAGGAAAACCCGGACCCTGATGTCGATTCTGATCCTCCAAAGCCATCGTTCCCATTGTCATTGCCAGTCCTGGAAAAAGCAGGTTCTGCGCCAGTCCTAAGATTTACGATCGGCTTGGGCTTGTTGCTGTTGTCGCCCGCTGGCGCTGATGTAGAAGCAGTGTTGGCTATGGGTGCCGTCTTCTTGGGTGCTGGTAGAAAAGACCCGAAACTGCTAAACCGACTGGATCCTCCTCCAGCTGTCTTGGCCCGCTTTGCTAGTGGTTCATCTTCGGCCGGTTTTGACTCGGGATCTGTGCCTGCGCTGCCTAGGTTGACAATGATTTTGCCTGAGCCAGAGCTGGAGCGGTCGATGAGCTTTTGAAACGGTTTCTTGGTGGTCGAGGGAGCCGCAGCGGGTGCAGGTGTGGGCGCTACTGGCTGCTGAACGGGTTCGGAGTCCGAGTCCGAGTCGGAACCATAATCTACCAAGCCCATCTTAATCAATTTCGGTGTGGTTTTTGTTGCTGGTGATCTGATGGTTGATGGTGTAAAGAGACAGAAATGCGACGCGACGTCAACTTTCCCGGCGTTCAGTCGTTCACAGGGCCGTCTTGGCAGCAACGTCCAGGGGTCGTCATTGATGCAGTGCAATTGGAGAAGTCTGGGCCTGGCCCGTTTCCCCAGCATTTGGTACCCCACCAACAACCAATGTGCCCGACAGCTGATAAGATAAGGGAGCTGGTGCCCGCGTGTGAAACGGCCGGCGGGTGCTGATCCCCCCCCCCCCCCCCCCCCCCCCCCCCCCCCCCGAATATACGTCCCGAATGCAGTGGCCCCAGGGACTCCCTAGAACATCATCAACCTCGCTAGAACACCTTGCGACACATCACCATTCTCCAACCGAACACCGCATACAACTTCGTCACACGACACAAGGCTAGACAGACGGAAAGCAATCAGGACGAGAGTCGCACGAATCCCTTACCTCGAAACAAGCGCAGCGACAACGAATCCCCTCCCCTGTGTCATCCCTTACACAACAAGCTCGACTCTACGAGCTGGACTCGCCCGTCGCTATCGCGAAACCGAACCTCGTCGCCAATCCGTTTTCACACCCACGTCTGCTATAACAACTGGACCTCAAGAGCTCGAAAGACATTACCTTGCCATCGCAATTGCAGTTGAATGGTGGTCGGAGCCCGGTTGCGACCCCGTTACGGCGCCTCTTGATATAGCCTGCTTGCCGGTGACTGCGATTGGACCTTTCGATTACTCCCATCTCTTCTTGGCCTCGGTGATCCTTTTATATGTCCCGACATCAGCCATGTCCGTGATTCAGGTGGAAGAGTATGTGTGCTGGGTTATCCCATGACCGGTGTGGAAAGGCTTCGCCATGTTGATCCAATCGTGCTGATCCGCTTTCTGCAGTCTGGTTTCCTACCAGCTCCGTACGGGCTATCTGAATGAGGTTGCCGACGGCGTAGGAGAACGGCTATTTACACTGAACGAAGGCTTCCTCAACTCTGCGCCCTTCAAGTCCACCGGTTGGCGCCCGAATCCCGCCCTCATCAAGCGAACCCACTCTCCTCCTATACCCACCGCGATCGCATCCGAATACTTCCAGGCCCCACGAGTAGCTGCGCTGCCGCTTGAAGATGAAGGGGAGGAAGAGAACTTGTTTCCGGGTGGGGGCATTCCACTGGGTCCCAGTGTAGCCGCAAAGCGCCGTAGGAGGAGGGAACAAATGGAGGAGGAAGACGACAGCAGTGACCTCAGCGACGAGAGCGACGATGAACCCGACCACCGAGCTACTCAGCAAATCAAGTTTGCAAAGATGCCCTTGCGCACTCGATCTGGCTCTTCACCTATTCAGTCGTCCAACCTGCGCCAAACAATAACCATGTCACCGCCAAAACCGGCAGTCAGAAGAGGCTCTCAGTCCGCCTTGGAGACGGTAAAGGAGAGAGCAAGGAGTGATACTGTAACAAGTAGTGAGGTCTCCTCAGACCACGAGTTTGATGCTTCTGGGTTCCACCGGGCGAGAGAGGCTGCCCAAGCTGCGGCAGCCCGCGCAGCTAAGCTATCGGCCAAGCTGAACACAGATCCTTCCATGGGCATCAAGGGAGAAGCAAGCGATCTACTCGAGGACGAAGAAGACGATGATGACTCGGACGCTTCGGACATATCCGAAGCCTTTGTCGAAAGTATTGACTCAGCATCCATCCTGGATGCCATCAAGAACCCCATGAATGCATCGCCTCAGCATCAAGTGGTCGGCACACCTCCACGAGAGTATACGAGGAGGTCAACCATGATACGCAAGTCGGTCATGCCACCTCCATCGTCACTACTGGTAGGGAAGCTTCCACCTCCACGCCCCTTGAGCACGATACGGCCGATCAGCGTGGTTCAACCCAAGAGTCTGCTCTCCGCGGCGTTGAAGGCCAAGAAGACAAAGCCGGCACTTCCATTCGATCGCTTCGCAAACCTGTCAGGGCAGGGTGACCCGAACCCGATCATGCTTAGGATCTACGCTCCGTTCTCTAAGAATCCCTCCAAGCCTTTCGAGGTGCTTATCTGCCGGACCGTCCACGAGGGTGAAGGCATGGACAGGCCCGTAACGGTTGCCGATCTCATCGGTCTAAGTTTATGGCGCTACAACGAAGAAAAGCTAGAACCTTCGCTCCCGAGCGACAGGCTTAACGTCAACTGGTGGACGCTCCGCATGGTCGAAGAAGACGGCGAAGTGGACGACGACTTCCCTCCCCTAGAGCGGAAGAAGCAGCTCACCTCCTTTACTACAGCTAACAACAAGGCCGGACGGTCACGCTCCAACTCCAAAGTCTACGACATCTTCGCCCTATCCAAGGCATCCGAAGATGAATTCGAAGAGAACCAAAAACTCACCCCGCAGTTCGAGCAGGAACAAGCCGACGGCAGCCTCGAGGAGGAAGAAGACAAGGACCCAACACCGCGCGGCACTCCCCGACCAGACAACTCCCTCCTGCCCGCGGCCGAACCACGAGGGAACCCGCTGCTCAACACCACCTACCGCCCCGGCGTGACCATGTACGCCGACATGCCCCAGCCCGCCCAGCCGACGCAGAGCACCTCGCGCGGCGAGAAGCGTCTCCTGCGCATCCACATCCACTCCTCCGACGTGCCGGCCGGGCAAATGATCACGCTCGACGTGACCACAGAGACCTGGCTCGCCGACGTGCTCGACACGGCCTGTCGCAAGCGCCAGCTAGACAAGGCCAACCACGTGCTCAAGCTCCCGCAATCCGGCACCGTCGTCCCCCTCGACCGCACCGTCGGCTCGCTAAACAACGTGACGGAACTCGACCTCCACCGGCGACGCTTCGCCACCGACGGCCCCTTAACCATGACCGGTTCCCCCAGCTCTTCTTCCCCCCGCCCTCCCCTTTTTGCAGATAACCCCTCCACTTGGACAACAAAATCCAAAAAGGGCCGCGGGATAATGGGCGTGCATCCCCTCGCCAAGGAGATCCTCAAGCAGGACGAGCTGGGTATCGGCGCGACGGCGGTCAAGAAATACACGGTCTGGCGGAAGCAGCCGATGCGGTTGCTTTCGGAAAAGATCTTTGTCATTGACGGGGAGTACATCCACATCATGCCTTCGGCGGGCGGGAAGAACCCGGGGGAGATTGTGGATGGGAAGGCGACGACGGTGCATTTCAGTAACGTGGTGGGGTGCAAGGTTTCGAGGAAGCATCCTAATAACTTCAAGGTATGTTTGTTTTTCGTTTTACGTTTGCCGTTTGGTGTGTCCTATTGATGAAATTGTTTCATGCGTGTGAGGTTGTTCAATATCGCTAACGGTTTGTGTGTGTGTGTGAACGAAACAGCTTGTGGTGTACAAAGCTACGGAAAGCAAGCGGTATGACTTTCAAACTAGCAGTGCGGAATATGCGGCGGAAATCGTGAACGAGCTTAAGAAGGGGATTTCGCCTTACCGGGAGGTGTAACCGAGCTCAATCAAGCCAAGAGTGGCTCGAGAGGAGGGAGGCCTCTTGGTTTATGCGGCTCAACTAACCGTTATGAAGCGGATTTGCTTGCCGGACTCAGTGTCTGGAGGTCTACCGCTTTTTTTTCACTCGATATGGTTTTACTCAACCAATCCTGCTACTGGATCGTTCCCAAGAAACCTTGTGACCCGCATCAACTCACTAGAAGATTGGTCGAATCCCTTAGTAAAACCACATCGAGTGAAAAAAAAGCGGTAGCTCTATTACGTACTGGCTAAGTTCAAGGTCATTGCTTGTCTCTCCTGTCTCTCCTGCTCTGCCTGTCCAGCACCTCTTGCGACGATCTACCTACCGGTGGTACGGAATGCTTTCTTCCTGCATGCAAAGCCACGAGCGAGTAGCCAAGAGTTTTTTGGTATATCAGTTCATCAGTTCTATCGATCAAAGCGAAGGCAAAAAGCATAAGACAGCTGATGATCGTCAACGGCTCGCATTTTCGTGCTTCTGGTGCAGTGGTGTTATCCAATTGCCGTTTGTGATCGACCGTTTATCTTTTTCTTCAAGCACACCCTGATGAACACATGGATTGAAGACTGTCATGAGACAGAATGAACAGCCACTGTCTGACGAACCACATCTGCCATGTACACAAACTAAAAATAACGGTTCGCCTTCAAACATACTTCATATTGTACCCCTCAAAATACATGACGCGCGTTTCAGTCTTTCTTTGAACTTTTGTTTGGATGGATAGGGGGGCTCAGGAGAGCACAGCCTCATGTTCAGCCACACGCGTGCGTGTTTTCTGCGCCATCCCATCGGCGTCAAGTAATCACCTTGTGGCACCGGCTCACCGTGCAAATGAGTGCTCACTCACTCACGTTTTTCGGACGGTGCTAACAACTTGTGGTGCAACTTTAGTGCAAAGTCTGTTACTGACAGGCTTGTGTACGCCCGATCGTTTGGAAATATGTGATCATTTTGCTTGCCTGTCTTGCGTTACGTGAGAGTGGCACCTGTGATGGGATCCTTGGAAGTCCGTTCGTGAGACCGTCACTTGAATAGGAGACATTCCAAGTGGAACAGGGACCCCGAAATTCGGGATGAGAAAACATGAAGTGTCTGAAGGGACTAGAGGGACCAGAGGGCCTTGAGGGTCTCCAAGTTCTATTTTTCTGGAGAAAGAAGGCCGGACATTTGACAACTGCTCACCAAGTGGCTTGAGTTCACCGTTTGTATTGGGGATTCCATGCTGAGAACATTCCATGTGCTGTTGTCCGACTGTGAGACCGTCGTGAGTGTCTGTCGAACAATCATGCTTTGAGCAGTCAACAGGTCAACAGCTGGTTTGCATATGACTGGCAGCTGACATCTGACAGCTGGTCCGGTCTGAAGTCTGAACCAACGAACGGGTGAGGGAGAGAAGCAAACAGCGAAAGAAATGTCAGAATTGGACGCCAGAAGCTCGCTCGGATTGAAGCACTCGCTTTGCCTCGTCCTCCTTCGGCTCGTCTCTTTTCTTGGACTGCATCAGCCAAGCAAACAACGAAGGCACAGTGAGAAGTGATGTCATCGAATGGATAATTCGCGAGAATTGCCCACCGGTGGATTCCACTAACGACACTAGCCGAGTTTGTGCCTAGCGCAAGTCGCGGGCGCGGGAGCCGTTTTTGATGGACTCCTCCGAGACGGACCACGGGCCGGGAATGGTCTGGAGGGGAATAAAAAGGAAGAAAGACGTTGTAAGATCAAAAGTTGGAAAAGCTCCCTGGCTCGCTGGTTTCTGAGAGGGGGTCGTTGACGTCCATCACAAAGGAAAAGCAGACACAAGCCGTGATCACCCATTCGTGATTTCTTTCTTGGGGCCGTTTTTCCGAGCAGCGTGAAGGATGATTTCCAATGCGATGAGAGGTGAACTTGTGATGTCCGAGTGACAAAAGCCGAAAGCCAGGCCCCAAGACCGTTCAATTGTTTATCGTTCGAGGTTCAACACATCAGATGGGCCTGGGCACTGACTAGGCTCAGGGACCAGGAAGTCCAAGGGTCTACCAGTGGGTTCATGCTGAACTGCAAGGGGTTGAAACACATGCTTTCCGACTTGCAATTGCTTTTTTTGGTGATTCCGTGCATTTCTGTCCTGAAAACCCATCTCAACGTTGGAAGGATGAGCGGTGGAGTCCATGAGTTTGATAAAAGATCCCATGGGGGTTTGAAGAACAGGAGCCGAGTGATGAGTGATGAGATGGCTGGTGTGAGAGTTCAACGCCGCAAAAAACGACGGCCATGTTGTGCAACCCAAAGTTTACGTTACCGTAACTACTCTCCCCAGGCAAGCAATAAAGGGGAACAGATTGAACACGAGCAGACGATGTTGAGATTCGCCAATGGTGAACAGCGCAAAGAATGAAGAAACCCAAAAGAGTCGACAAGAGTGCCTTCACTGCAGCCACACCCCAGACCGTCATGCCGTGGAACCCGTGTGCCGGATTTCCCGGTCTTTGAGTGGATGGCTGGAGCCGCCTTTCCCCACACTCGATCGGGATGGAGGGCAGGCGCGGCTCGACAGGGTCAGTGTGGGTGTCTTGGGTGGTAACGATGGAGTGTGGTTGGCTGGTTCGTTGCAACACTCCACAATTCTTGGTTTCTGGCGCAATCATGACGACGTCCCAGGAAGCTCAATGCCCAGCAAGGCCAAGCTCCGAGCTGTGGTTCAAGGAACGGAATTCCATCGAGATGGCTGACATTGCGGCCCAGGTCTGGCCCATTCCTTGCCGACCATGAAGGAGATTTGTGTTTTGGAATCGCACAACTTGGAATTTCCCCCGCAAAGCCCACCAAAAAGTTACCTTCGCCACTCCGCGAATCAACCACCTTACTATACTCTAAACCGGATCCACTTCTCAGAGATTAGAAGTCTTAATAAACTTTAAAGTTTATGAAAATCTTGAGAAGTTTTGGTTATCAATGGTGGTAGAAGAGCAGTATTTATTGGAGGGTGAAGTTGTCAAATCGGTTATAGCAGGCTTGCAGGAGCTTACAGTAGGTCAGAAATTCAACTTTCCCTATAGTACCTTATTGAAACCCTTCCCTTGCTAGCATTTTTGGAAGAAAGAATAAATGGAAAAGTACATTTTATTGGCAGAGTAAAATACTCTAGACGGTGAAATTCACGGATTACTAGAAAATGGGTGAAATGACCGGGTGTGCGTTTATTTGTGGTACCCACTGTACTGATATTGGGGTCGAGCATTGACTCCAAGCAGCAGGGCAGTGAGGCAGTAAGGGCCCGTCAAACGTGGTTCCCCGTCAAGAGTCCAGCAGCAGTCTTCGGATGACATTGACAGTGAGAAAGAATGGATGGCATTGGCGTAACGCACCATGCCCGGGAATCATTTGATGGGAACCCCACCAGACACAGCCAGCCCCGGCAACGTCGACCCAGCAACAACGACGACGAGCGAGGACGAGAGGCCACACCATACTGGACCACCACGCACCATGCAGGTTTGGATTTCGCCTTGTACAACACAGCTGATTCGCTCGTCATCGTTTCAAAGCGGGCCGTGGCAGGACACATCCTGGAGGGGAAAAGGGAAGGTGCAAGTTGAGGATGGATTCAGTCATCCAGGCAGCCAGGGCTGGGACGGCATCGACGATGGTGATGGATAAAGAGGGACTGTGGCTACTATCTAAGTAACCACAAGATCAAGGTAGTCTGATGTTAGGCAAACTCGTACCTCCTTCTCATGAGATCGTCGGAAGGAATACCTCAGGTGTAGGTAATCCGGATTCCCAGCCACACCAGGTCTTGTCACCGTGTTTCGCCTCGTGGTTGCGTGCAAGTGCACACAGTACGTACCTGCAGTGACGGTGGATGTGTGGATTTCACTCCTTCACCCGTTGCTTGGAACAAAAAAAGAAAGAGCTTACCTAGCGAGGTGGGTGGTGGGTGGTGGGAGCTGGTGGTGGTGACGGGCCGGCTCCCAGGATTCAGGTCCTGTTCTCAGGGCAGGTTTGTTTGCCTTGCCCTGCCCTGCCTGCTTCCACACCTGCCCACTGCCCTGCTGAGCCTGCCTTGCACTCGCCCTAAGTTGCCCCTCATCCCGTCCTTGCTTGGCCTGCTCCTCTCCGATATAAGTATTTGTCCCTTCTTCTCTTTCTGCTTCCCCGTCTCTCTTACGTTCCACAATACAACAACTCAAGATACCCATTTCACCTTTTCTCGCGCCGAAATACCCAAGAGCAACGCTCGCTTAATACCATACAACCAACAATAATCACCAATAAAACCAAACAACCATCAAAATGAAGTTCTCCGCTGTCCTCGTTGCCCTCGCCCCTCTGGCTCTTGTACGTTCCTCTCGATCTACATACCTTTGATGCCATCCACAGTTGCTAACCACCGAGAAAACAGGCCCAGAACTCCATCCCCCAGTCGGCTTCCTCTGCTATCGCCTCCGCCTCTAACAGCGTCACCTCTGCTCTCGCTTCCCAGAGCTCTGCCGCTGCCTCCGTCTCCTCCTCCGTCAGCTCCAAGGTCGCCAGCATCTCCTCCAGCGCCGACTCTGCTGTTGCTTCCGTCACCAGCAAGGCTGGCGACTCGCTCTCTTCTCTCAACTCTCAGCTCTCCACCGCCACTGGTTCCGACAGGGCTTCCATCACCTCTGCCATTGGTTCGCTCACCAGCGGTGCCAACTCTGCTATCAACTCCATCACTAGCAAGGCTGGCTCTGCTGCTTCCGCTGCTACCAGCAACCCTGCCGCCCCCATGAAGACCGGTGCCGTCGCCATGGGTGCCCTCTTCGGTGGTGCTGCCGTCTTTGCCAACCTCTAAATTCACTTCTAAATCAGGAGTGAGTGTGGGGATGGTTTAGAGTATCAGCCACGGAACTCGGTCGTGTTTCTACGAATGCGGAGATCTACGAATGATGGACGATCCTGTTGTTTCGACATTCACGGTTCCGGGGTTGCTTGTACAACAAGAACACACGACATATTTGACAAGCGCCCTCCGCAAGGGATTCTACTACACATGTTTTTTTTGTTTCAAAAGATTCCCTGCCCAGAATGGGTGTTTCGACGCTTTGCTACGCTTAGCTATGGTTCGATGTCGAGATGATGATAATGGGATTATGGATGGGATTTTCCATTTGTTGGCTTGGAGAAAGTAAAGGAGTTAATCTGACCGGGCTTAATACAATCTTCATACACCAACCTCAAAGCTTCCCATAACGTTTTGTGATTTTTATGCTCCTCAATTTACGAACGGACATCCGGGCCAGACAAGCGACCTACAAACACGGTCAACGGTGAGTGATCATGAGGCCATGATCGATTGCCCAATCCATTTGTATCCAGAGGTCGGATGAAGAGCTGGCTGGGTCGCTTACCAATGGAACCAACAGCGTCATAGACACTTGGCGAAGCTAAACCCAAACAGGGCCCTTGCTGCATGACAGCTCCCAAGATTGTTCATGCAAGAGTTCAGATCCGCTGAGACACTAACAACTAGAATGTACCTATTCTGCTATATTCAGTGAAGGTAGACTTAGTCGCGTTACTGCGTCTGTGCATGCGCTACCAACTTTCCTCCCTCTACCCAGCGGTTGGTGGGCCCATCCCAAGCAGCCCATCGGCGATGTAGGCCCTCTGCACTTTTTCGCAACTGCACTCTGACTGCATCTGTCACGTTCAGACGCGGCGCTGGCACTGAGCCACGCCGACAACGGCTTTCCTTTCTCCGTGTTGTTGCTATCGATTTTCGTATGAACCTTTGTGAAGGGTTTCTCCATCCTTTGCTTTGCAACTCGCTCGTGAAGTTCGGGGTTTCTCAACGTACGAAGCATCAGGTATGTTGGATTGCTGGTGGCGGTTGACGCCTTTGAGCTTGGCTGTTGTGATGGGTTTGGCGTGCTGGCGTGCCAAAGCCCAGACCACCTGACCTGCCTGCTAATGTGTGGTCCTTGCATTGGTGCTGATAGGAGGGGAAAGACGAAAAGATTCCCAAAGTATCGAACTCGGGATGGAACCGTGAGAGAACACTCTCTTGTGGTACAAGATGCTTTCAGGAGCTGACTTATCTCGTTTTTGATGCGATTCAGCGAACATTCTAGGGAGAAATGAGCGAGTGTCCTGAGGGTATTCTAATGGGCGGACGTCTAGGACCCCGAGTTGTTCCATTCTCCATGCACGCATATACGCACAGTCGTTGACTTTTTTTTGGCATGTGAGAAGGGTACCGACAGTTATGTGCTTTCTCGCGTGATAGGCGCGTGCATGGATGTGTGCTGGATGCTTAAATGTTGGCTGTGTAGCAGGGAGCTACCGAGGTGGGGAGAATTGTCTTTATCGCTTGAGACTCAACATGATGGGAATGGGATTAAGGTGGGTGAGCGGGTGGGCACTTGGGTAGAGATGGGTAGAGATGGAGTGTGTGAACTGTGAATTCGTTGTGAGGATTGCTCGTTGCCATGAGACAACATCAACAAGAAAAACACAACATGGTTCAAATCTTGCCCAAGTGAGGGAGGATGAACCTTTTGTATCGCCAGACCCTCTTCGGAGCTCCTTTGTGTCTGATTCTGCAGGAAAGAAAAACCGAACAAGAACAACCGACTTCCACGAACAGATATTGGAAGACAGAACTGTGAGGTGAGAATCTCCGACGGAGTGCGAGACAACACCGGAGTCCAGATGCAACTTCAGGAATAAAAAAAACCAGCTGACATTTGTCACATGAGATGATGCAGAACCAGCATTATGTTCGTTCCATTTTGTGTGACATTCACGTTGGCATTCTCAACATGGCAGAACTGCTTGGTGGACTGACACAAGCCGTTGGTATCAAGAAAGCGTCTCTCTTCCTTCCAAAGATGCCCTGGAAAACTCCGTAGTATCTTACGCCTCCAGTCATTTCATTCTTCGTATTACCCATACAAGATGCGTCTATCATCACCCGCGCAGACATAGCCTTCGTCGCAAACTTATATACGCAAAAAAAGGAAAAAAGAACAAAAGGATAATGGAACAATGGTCAAGCGGTGCCCCCAGATCCCGCAGGCGACGGCTGTTGTCCGCCGGTTATCGTATTGTAGTGTCGCGTCGAGGTAAAGGGGGCTATCGACAGCCCGACCAAGTCGGGCACCCCCTTTTTGGCGAATTTGTCGTCGAAAGTCGAGAAAAGTGCCGTCGTCGGGAATCGAACGGGTAGTGGCCTGGCCTGTGAGTCTGGCCTGTCGTCGGAACGTGCGCGCTTCCTTGAACCGCTTGACCATTTGTCCCATCCGGAGGTGTTGGAAGATGGGGTGAAAGAGGCTGGTTATGAATGATCCTGTGCCTGGCGTTGCCCCTGGTGCCTAGTGGTTGGTAGGTTGCCGGGTAGGTTGTCGGGTAGTACGTTGCCGGGCAATGGACGAAGTGTAAAGGGAAGGAGCGCGGCTAGGTGGTTGCCAACTGGCGGGTAGTCTTTCGGCGGTTGAATTAAATCTCCGTTACCTCTATATTGTGATTTTTGTGAACCGAAAGCTAGTAGCGAAGATATGGTCGTCGGTGACAGGGAAACTTAGTTGAGGATATCGTGATGACTCTACAAGTCCAAGGGATCTTGAAGCATTCCAAATAGAATTACTTACGACTTGTTCCATAATGCGGTATACCTCTGTCATATCACTTTGAAGTCAACTTGCTTCAACGAACACTTGCAGCTCACACTCAACATGATCACAACAAGCAAGCCCTTTGATCATCAGCTTTAGAAACAAAAAGTCAATATTCAAAATATGGTATCAAAGAACGATAGTAAGAATCCAAAGAGTAACAGTCATCCATCCCCAGTGAAGCACATTTCCCCCCTTTCCCTTCTTCCATCGGCCAAACCAAAACACCCAAAAAGTAGGTAATCAAAACTCCAAACTCACAGTCCAAAGAACTCGCTCACAAAGCCTCAACCCCCGCCCTCCTCGCCAACCCCCCCACACCCCCCGCGCCCCCAACACCCATCAAAAACCCCCACTCCCCCCTCGTAATCGGGCTGATATCATCATACCCATTCGGCGTCAACGGCCCCAGCCTGTTGCCGAACCGATTATACCGTCCACCGCCCGGCGACACCTCCAGTCTTTCGTTGTCAGAGTCGGACTCATCAACATCCGAGCTCGCAAGGTTGCTGGAGCTGGAGTTACCGCCATTGTGCAAGATCCCATCTAGCGTATTACCTGAAGAGTGCGGAAGCCAGATGTTGATTCTTGTTGCTGTTAGGGCGGTGCGCGGGGAATCGAGAGGGCGGGCGGTGTGTTCTTCCTCGGAGGAATCTGAGGATGGAGAAGACATGGGGGATTGGGCGGATGGGGATTGGTTGGTGGGGTTGGAGTTGATGACTGTTGATGGGGAGTCAAAGTCGGAGGAGGGGGATTGAGCACCTTGGACGGTGGAAGGGGATGAGGTTTGTGATTTGGGGGATTTAGAAGTCTCAAGGGGAGAAAGCGAGGAGTTATAAATGAAGCCGCCGCGCTTGGGCTTGGTAGGCGGGATGACGAGCTCGAGTTCCATCTTGGCGAGCGTGCGCTGGACGCGGATGGGTGTGGTCAGTTCGAGGTCGGACTGGCGAGCTGGGCTGGGAGGAGCAAGGTGTCGAGGTGATTTTTTCTTGTTGGATGATTTCGGTGGTTTGGGATCGAATGTGGTTTGGAGCTTGAGGCCTGCTGCTAGCATGTTGGGTCTGGCCATTGCTGATCGACCGGGAGGTGCTGGGCATAGTCGGGGGGTTGTGCGGTGGAGCTCTTGCATTTCGTGGATGACGACGCGCTCGACTTCGCGGGTTGGGGTTCTGTCGTCGCTGTCGTTGTCGTCGATGTTGATGTCGACGGTTGGGATGGGAGCTGTACATGCTCGGGGTGGTTGGACTTGGCGATACTGTTGAGCTCCTACGTTGACCATCCGCACCTCCCTCCCCACACCGATTTGTCCCACGCCAACCTGGACATTGCGATACCATGCCTCGATGTCGTCCATCTCCAACTTGCTCTCCAGATCAATCTCGTCCATCATGTCGGTGATCTCGTCGAGATCAATGTCCTCCTCCGCCACGACAACCGCCTTCTCGTCACCACCGTAGTAGTAAGGCCCAACCCACCTCTCAGATACCGGCGCCACCGGCAACGGCTTTTCTTTCTTCATCTCACCAAAGTTCAAGTTCCGAACCGGCGGCTCCGGCATCCCAAGATCACCCAACAATTCAAAGACCCCCTCGTCCACCCCCTCCACCTTCTCAACCGTATCATCCACCCACCCCTTCTCCCTCACATCCCGTCCACCCCTATGATCCCTTCTTCCATACGCTCGCCCATACATCCTCCCCACCTCCTCCAGGCTCCGATCGCTAACCGGATCCATAAACCTCGCATACGCGCCCACAAGACAACTCTTCTTGAGCTTCTGGCATCCGTTCCCCAGCACCAACCTTCTCAACTCATCCACGGCATCTTCCAGCCTGCGGTGCGCAATCGACCGTGACACCGACGGCTTGTGGTTCACCGTCCGGGTGTAGCACTGCAGCGCCGAGCGGAAGGTGTACAGGTGATCAAGCGAGAGGAGGCGGAGGCCCGCTGCGCCGGAGGAAGAGGAGGAAGGGCCGAAGAGAACTTCGTTTTGGGCCAGAGAGCGGTGCAAAAGCTCGGGCGGGAGGCCGAGTGTCGAGGCGGGGATGGGTGGTGGCAGGGAAGAGGGGGAGATGTTGAATTTCTTGGCGGCTTTTTCTAAAGTGGAGGAGAGCAGCTTGTCTTCTTTTTCTTTGAGCGGGATGGCGTGGATGAGCCGGATGCCGAAGTCTGAGGATGTGGGCGAGGAGGGAATTTGCAGAAGAGCGGGGCCGAAGCCGCGGGTGGCGTGGAGACCGGCGCTGGGAAGGCAGGTGGTGTTGATGTTGTTGTTGGTATCACCGGCGGCCATGGAGTAAGGGGTTGATGGTGTTAAGGGCACCGAGGGTGTTTGGGCTGCGCCTGGGCTGAGTGGCCATCGTGCTCCTCCTACTCGGCCGCGATGATTGGTGAAGACGGAATCGACTGTTGATGCTGTGGAAGCGGAAGTGAGAGAGGCTTCGGAGAATGTGGGCGAGGTGGCTCCGTAGCGGTAGTCGGTGTTGATGTTGATTACCCTATCCTTGATGGGACCGGTGTCACCACGAACAAATTGCTTGAATGCGTGAGCAAAGGTGGGCTTGGCTGGGGTGCTGGCAACCGAGTTGGAGGTCGAGGAGGAGGGAGTGCTACCGCAGGAGAAAGACTGAGCGGATGGGGAGCCAAGTGGAGAGATAGGAAGCTGGTAGTCCTTGCGGATAACCAGGAGCGTAAACTTTGCTCCCTTCCTCTGTAGCCTCTTGGAGGCATACTCGAGAGCCGAGGTGAGATTGCCGGGGAGGTGGTCACCGCCTTCGGCGAGGGAGGGACCAGCGCCCAGAGGAGGGGAGATGCGGGTCTTGAGTGGGAGTGAAGAAGACATCTTATGTTTTCTTGTTTTCGGTTTCAAAAGGGTATAATGAGACTTGGCGGAGTGACTGAATGGGGACAGACGTTGGTAACGAGTGGTGTCAAGGTCCGGCCTATCGGTGGGGCAGTAGTGTACTGATGTCAAGCTCGAAGAAAGTAAAAAAGACTGAAAAGTCAACACGAGAGCAAGGGTGTAACAGGGAAATAGTGAGAGATGATTGGCTCAACCAGATGTTCCCTCACAATCAAAAAGGAGATGTTGTTTCCCTATTACTAACCCCGTTGCTTCATGATATTGGAATGGAACTGAAGGGGGAAAAAAGAGAACTGGAGACTTGATGAAACAAGAGGAACCCATCAAGTTTTAACCTCTGAACAATTCCCAGTCTAGCCCAAGATGAAACCAGCCCCAGGACCCGATGGATTGGGTTAAGGGGGTAAAATTCTGAAACGAGCACGAAGAAAGTGGGATAAAAAAAGAGCTTGGGACTGGTTGCTGGGCGGTTACGCAGCGGTGTTCTGCGGATGAGCCAGAAGAAGAATTCTTGAAACCATGCAGGCAGGGGGGAGAGGTGAATGAGAATAATTACCCTCCTTCGGGCGTCAACGAGCAACCTCGTTTCACCTTTCTCACATGTACAGAAGAAAGTGACCAAAGTCAATAATTTGCCCAGAACACGTCCAAAAGGGTTCCTGGGAGCCTGGCACGCCTGGGTCTTGTCCGTGGGTGGCCCATCCTTCCACCGCCAGGGTGACATTTTCCACCCGCGGAAGCGCAAGCAAGCAGAAAAAGACAAGCCAGTGGGCGTGGTGGGCGTTGATGTAAGTGATGAATGCACCCAAGTGGTTCACTCGGGTTGTAAACATTCAGCACAGTAAGCGTGAGCTGTACTTGTGAGGCTCGTCCCTGACAAAAAAGTTGAGACCCAGTTGGCTTGCCGAATGGTCGTAAGAATAAACCGAACACGGTCAGTACATTAGACCTTGGGTATACTCTTATCACGCATTCAAGCATCTTTATTATATCTTTAAACCCAACTTCTAGGCAGTTCTTGGATAGAAACATCCCTAAGGGACTCTAGCCGATGTATTTTCGAATTATCGTAATCCCTATCACGGCCTTTCCTAACTACAACGAGCGGTATTGGACTGTCCGTATTCGGTTTATTCGCTCGCTTACCCAATTGGCTAATCGCCCGCCAAGGCTACGGCCAAACGTCTCATCAATTTTGTCATGGACGAGTGAGGCTCTCCTCTTTCGCCGTGCTGTGCTCTTTTCTATTTTTCCTCGCTGTCTTTCCCCTTGCTCCTGAACTCACACCTCTACGATTGATGTTTGATGAATTTCTGTCTTCATCACTTGTTAACGTCGAGTTTCACATCCCCCATATATCTTCATCCCACAAAAGTCATTCTCCATCAAACCACTCACCTACCCAGCAAATGTGAAAATGGAAGCAACAGAACACTTCCCCTCAACAATCCCAATCCCACCGTACCTGCAAAAACCATCACTGTGACAACTGCAACCTTAAACCGCGCAACCGCCAGAGATCCCTCGAAATCCCACCAGGGTGCCAAGGGTGCTCGGTTGGTTCGACCACTAGCATCCAATAGTCTTGTCAGGGGGGTCGGCGGCTAAACCCTTGGTGATGACTACGTTTTTACTTTTCCCCTCCTCCACAACCACCACCCATCTGTGAACTTCGAACTGAATCAATGGAGGAGCTCCCTTCCTTCAAGCTTTTTTCCCCGTGGATTGAGGTGTGCTTGTTGGGTTGTTGGGTGATGATCGTGGCACCAGTAGCTTGGACTGATTGACACTAGTGTTCGGGGAGGCCAGGCAAGCTGGCCTCACCCTTCCCAAGGCGATAAAAGGCTGGATCCTAGGTTACTTCTGATTCGTTGCTTTAGAATTTCTATTTACCTTCTGTTCTTTCTGCTAGGGGGCTGCGCTCCCCGGGACCCCCCCTTTGCCTACGGCGTTCTAGGCGGTTCTTAATAGAAAAGTGCAAATAAATGTTAGGGCTAACAATTTCTGTTGCGGTGAGTTTGCGGGAAGAACGGTCCGTGCAGTAGCGCAATGTTAGTGCGTGCGGAGCTTTGTATGGGGTCCGCCCGCGAAAAGCACTACCACCCTAACCGTGTTTTTTAGCGTCCCAGCTGCTATTAGTATATAGAGGATTAACATGCTTGGCCTTGATGTTCTCGAGTCTCGATGCTCTTTTACCCCGACTCAAGCCTGCCAGTCCGCGTCAATTGGAAGCACAGAAGAAGTGACCATCGAAAGATCATCCAAGGACCGAAGTAGCGCGCACTTTGGAGTTTCGATTACGAAGACGAAGACCTTCGAAATATAGGGCTGACAGGGATCCGTCCGTCCTTGGTCGAACTCATCACCCAAAATGTTATTCCTGCTTTCTTTCTCCTGAAGTGGTGATTTACTCCAAGTTCAAGCCAAGATTACCTTACGCTTTTTACGCCGCCATCATCGCCATATTGTCTTAACAAAATGAACACTGTAACTCGTCCATCCGTGCCACAAAGCCACAGTCAACTATCGACCCTCCCCCCATCATGGTCATCACACCATCTCATTTCCGTGATCTCGCCTTCCAGCTTCAGCTGTGAGTGACTCCATCGGGACTCGGGAGCCTCGTCGTCAAAACAACAAACGGTGCAGCGAACAGAACACAACAGTGTCACAGAACAAATCCTTACCCAACCCAGCTCGGTTAGACGAGGGAGTCTTGCACAGCATCTCGAGCTGGACCAAGACATGCAGATATGTATAATATCGCGGACGAGGCAGACACGCAGGCATGCCCGTCCTTGTAGGCGTGCACAACATGGCTTTTTTCCCCCGTCAGCAGCCACCAGCTTGGCCTCATGCAGTTAACCTTCTCCGCCAGATCCATTTGCCCGCCTGCCCGCCTGTCTGCCTGGCCGGCCTCCGTCCCATCGACCAGGTCTGTCGCTGCCACAGTGCTTTCATAGCCGTGAATCACGAATCATGTCAGAGGAATTGGGAATTCTACGAGGATGAGCAAATAAAAAGACTATGAAAGTCTATGTGTACAGCTATGATGACCCTAGAGTCTGCTATACTCTAAAAGGCTGAAATTTGATACCGAGCCAAAGAAGCCAGAATGACAACTTGCCCTAACCGTTTATGCCCAAGACGCCAACGCTTTCCATACCATACCATATCCCCATTCATTGTCCGTACCATTCCATGCAGAGAAAAGAAATCAAGGGAGATGTAAAACATGCTGATTCTCCCACCTTTTCGCTTCTTGACCTTTCCATTGTTTCTCTATACCTTTGACACGCTGAACGCCTCCATCTTTGCCGTCTTGAAATTCCATAGTTCTCCATGAAAGCTCCTCGTTCATCTATCCCTCCATGTCTCGCAAGCCAAACACATTAACGATGCCGCTGTTGTCGGCCCTGACGCCTACGGCGCTACTGCAGGTCGCCTTCGTTGACCTCCTCCGTTGACATCTTGATATCTCCCAGTTCGTCAAACTGTTCAGAGTTAACCGAGGAGTTCTCCCACTCTGTATTGATCAAGATAATAATGTTAGGCGAGAGTGTCGCTCGATGCGATACTGGAGGAGTCGTCAAGCAACATACCGGACCCATCTTCTTCCACCTCGTCTACCTTCAACGCGTGCAATCGTTGGGCGATACCTGCGCCATTGTGTCAGTGATATGCCGCTATCCGTCTTTGGGGAAAATGCAACTTACTATGAACAAGCCTTCTGAACGCCCTGGCTTCTGCATCCTCTTCAGGGCCCAGAGGAGGGAAGTACTTGCTGCACAGCTCAATCACCCGTTCCAGGCTCACAACAAGTCGTGCGGACACTTCAATGCCCGTGTCTACGAAATTGTCCCTTAGGTACTGCAAGCACCGGATTCCTAATCGCTTCGCGCTCGTCTTCATGCACTCCGCTTTCCTTTTGTCCTGCTCAGTATCACCAAATGAGGGTGATGGTCCGTACTGGAAAAGCTTCTCGTAAAGGAAGCGCTCAGTTTCTGAACTCGTTCTCGTGTCGAAGTAGCCCAGCAAACCGGGAGCCCAATCGGGCAGGATGCTGATCACTTGAAGAGCAACGGTTTCATCATCCTGGCTCTCTCGCTTGGAATCGAACAGTGCCCGGTGGAACTCCAAGAACGCTCCGCCATCTGCACTCTCCACGACGCGGCATTGGTCGCAAATATGCTCTATGAGCTTTTCCACCAATACCCTAGTAGGCGCATGACGGCAAAACATCAGTGACGCATGCAGGAATGGATAGATGAGCTGACTTGAATTCTGGCTGCTAATGTTGGCGACAAGAGCGTTGAAAATACCCTCTTCGAGCCATCGGCTTTGCTTGACCAAGTTGATGATTATTCGGTGAGTCGCCTCGACGTTCTGGTAGATGCTAATGAGCTTTTCGGCAAAGATGTTGGCTTGAGTCTTATCCCACATCGTTTCCAGAAGGTTGGCTTCCACTTGCGTATACAGGAAAGGCTGTTCGAGCCATGGATCATTCTGAAGCCGTTGGTCAGGACGACCCACAGTAATCCTAACTTGGTTGTCGTCTTCGACTTGCATAGAGGCAAGCAAAATGTCCAGCAAACCAATGAGCGTTCCGTAGTCGGGCAACCGATTCTTAGCCCGGCGCGAGAGATGCAGGGCAAGCTTTTGGTACTGTTGACCGATGCGCAAATTGGTATCAGCCATGATGAGCCTCAGAAGAATCTCCAGGAATGGCCTCTTCAAGTAATTCGCCATCTCGTGACGTCCTAACTTGACGAACGCCCCCATCAAACCAAACACTTCAGGCCACGACCTCGTGCTCGTGWRGATGTTCGCRAAAAGGGTCTCAAAAAGAACCATGACGTGTTCCATGRCYGAATCGTGGRWAYCAACGTCATTYGCATCGGGAGAYGGCAAACCGTACCGCGATGGTAGCTGTTCCTTRATGACCTTGATCGCCGTAATCAGAATGTCGAGTGTCTTCTGGCGGACATCGGCATCCGGATTTCTCTGCAAAAGCATCCGTAGTGGCTCATACGGTCCAGAAGAGCACCGAAAGATTGTTATGCTCGAGTGAGGACAATCTCGCGAAAGTTGCAGGATCTCCTCTGCAAGCAAACGGAAGTCTTCCAGGTCTTTTAGTTTCGAAGCGACCTGGTCCAGATGGCCGAGCCCCATCGTAATGGCTTCGCTCTCGATCGCATGGTCTGGAGTGCATCGATGTCCGTTAAGTTGCTTCATCAGCTCTAGAGCGCGACACACATGCCGTGTGTGGTATGGGTCAAACAAGCAGTGTCTTCTCAGTAACGTCATGTTGTCCTCCCTGATCCAGGGTTTTAGGTAAGGCAACATGTCGACCCGGAGCGGGCTGGCTTGCCCAAGTTCGCCAAGTTTTTGTTGCTTCCTTGCAAGAGATGACGACCGTTCATAAAACAGCATATAGGCGCTATAGGACTTCTCAAAGTGCATGCCGTTGTGGTCGGAGTTTGATCTGTAATCCGTGCCGCCGAAGCAGGCGTTTTCCAGTTGACTAGGATCAAAGCTTGTAACAGAGTCATCATTATACTCAACCCACACTGGCTGTTCGCTTCTCGATGGCCGTTCACGGATGTAGGAATAGTAGTGGCCTGACTCGGCCGTCCCAGAGTGCACTAGGACCCCGACAAGCTCAAAGATATCCTCATGCTGGTCCTCGTCCGGATTCTTCAAGTGCTCCATGGTATAGGGGCGCATGTCAATCTTGTCAGGGAAAGAGAAGAAGTCGTTGATCTTGCTCCTCTGCAGCGTACGCAGATTGAAATCGAAACGTTTCAGATGGAAGATAAGATTGTCGGGGATATCCTTCAGGCAAGCCCTCTTGACAGCATCAACGTGACGGTTGCATTCCGAACACTTGTACTTGTTCTCACCCTCCATAATCTCCCCATCCACATATGCTTGCAAGCTTTCCTGCAGAGTCGTCTTCCCTTTGATGTCACACTGTATGGCAGAGAAAGGTTCCAGCCGTTCAGAGACATGGCTGCATTCCTTGGAAGCAACCTGTTGGACTAGCTGTCCGCCGTAAAATGAGCGGAACCGGCGTCTCTCTGCAGTGTTGGGAAACTGCCCTTCCCATCGGTCGAAAAGAAGGTTGTAGAACTCGTCGACATCCATCTGGTTAGTGACGTCGATCACCGTATCCTCGTACGTTCTGATGCTCCCAATGCAGTCATCTGGGTTGGCAAWGCGACGGATGCTGTTTTGCATAAACGCAAATAGCCTCTGCATCTCAAGGAGTAGCTTCTGAGACCCCGCAACCATGTTCCGTATTGGGCTTTGCAAAATGTACTCACGGAAGTCCGTGTTCATGTAGAGCTGAGTCAACAAAGAGTTGAAGTAGCACGTGTTGGATAGGTTTTTCAGTCCCACATAGCCGGCTGAAGATCTGAGAACCTTCTCTCGCTCATACGGTAGAGGAACTTCGTACAAGTACGGGTGGTATTCTGGGTCGGGACGCGGTGGAGTCAAGGCCTTCAAGTCCCCGATGAGCCATGAAAACTGTGTTGGGTCTWCGCCGACGAGCACCAGAACGATACTCCAAAGCYTATCCCTCGTRGWATCGGTAATGATGGGCCTGGAACTCTCCGCCTCTTTCCTTCCCAAAGGCGGATAGAGATGCTGCCAGTAGAGTTTGCGGGCGACGCCGGCTAATGTGTCTCCAAGATACTGATGCCCACTGACAATCGCCCAGATCAGATCGATCAGGCCGCTAACGGCAACATCCACCTTGGAAGGTTGTGTAGGGTCCTCGAAGGTCTGATACTCAAGGAGCAATTCGATCCATCCTTGGGAGAGTTTTTCAACGTCAACTAAAAGTGACTCGGATTTTACCAGAGTCATCAACATGCCCTGGCAAAGTTCGAAAAACTCTGTTGGGTTACCGGGGCTACTCATGGCCGACCGCACAAAGCCCGAGATGACAGGCCATAGRTATGCGCGGAAGGGATTGTCATCCCCGGACAACGTCTCGGAGTTAGAAATGCATGGCTCTGAATCCTGGGCAACCCTTCCCAGTTTTGCGGGGGTATCAGCATCGAATTTCCCTAGCAACATCTGCTTTGTACTCTGCCTAACGCTTGCGCGTTGGTCATGAAGTAACAGATCCTCGAGCAACTTGGGAACGCCGTGATGTTCGAAGCACGCCTTCATGAGCTCCGGACTCATCGAGCAGACTTCTAAGATGCTGTGGAGGCAGACCGGTATGCGATGAACAGTGCGTTCAACTGCGCTGTTGTGGCAAGCGAGTAGAATGTTGACCAAGCGATCCAGCAAGGTTCCGTCGATTAGCTCGGTAGCCGAGTGTGGAAGGAGAGGATCTGCAAGTGTTAACGTACGTGTCACAATGTGTATCAAAGGGTTGAGACGCTTACCTTGGAGTATCAGGACAAAGCATTCTACCAAGGAGAAAATCCAGTCAAGCTGCATTTCATGACTAGGCCAGTTTCGGGTCAAATCCTGGTCTGATATCGCACCAACCACGATGCGCAAACCTCTAAGCAGAGATTTGCTGTGTGAGCCGGTCGAATCTTCGTTACCAGTGACACCTTCATGGCGGTGATTGGCAACGCCTTCTTTTCGAGGCTTGAGATATTCGCGTAGAGCATATACAGAATACTTCGACTTGAAAGGCTGATCGGTCGGGAAGATATCCTGGTGGGTTGTTGAAGGCTCATCGATGAGCTTCAGGATGTTCTCATCGGCCGGAAGTTGGCTTAGGAGATCATAAATCTGCATCGTGTCAGTAAAAAAGCCACTGTACAGATTACCAAGGGCGTAGCTTGCCTCTTCAGAAATCTTCTCCATTGTCAAGCACTCATACAACTCCTCAAAATGACGTAGAATGACAACCTCAACAGGTGAGGCTCCGGAGCGTATATTCTCGCCAGGTGATGCCGCATAGTCGTCTGCTTCGCGTTTGACGAGGATCAAGCCATCATGAATTCGCAGTTCTTCCAGTGACTTGCACATCAACTCTTCTCGAGGTAGGAGTATACCACCTCGGTAATACATCCGGTAGTTTCCAAACCCAGTGGCCTCACGCAAGCTTCCAAACAGTGATCTCGCCGTGTTGAGCTTGCCAATACTGAGCGGAATTACGTCGGTTTGGGATTCGCCATCAAATGACTGGTACTTGAGCTCAGCTGAGTCTCCCTCGATCTGCTTCGGTGGATCCAAGCTAAGTGCGCGGAGATCAGGTGCGGAAAATTTGGGGTTATTCTTATACTCCAAATGAAAAGCCCTGAGAACGGCAAGCGGGCGAACGCAAAGGCGTTCCTGTTCGCATACCTGCTGTTCTAGGTTCATCGTGTCGTTCATCTCGGACTCCGTGCTGGAAACATCAATGCAAAGACTCCTCAATTTCTTGGCCGCCGAGATCAACTGATCAAGACAACGTTCAGCCAACGCCAAGTGTAGTTGGCGAGCGATGGGGAGGGGAACTGGGCCTTTAGACGAACTTCCCATATAGACCTCCCCTACAAGGAGGTCAATGGCTGGCTTTTCGATACTACCCTCCGGTACCGCAAGGATGATGCGCCAAAGTTGCTCTATCCCAAAATGACCAATGCTCTCTGTGTCTTCGACGAGGAGACGTGGAGCATGGATGACCGGCAAGATGCCGGTGCGGATGAAGTCAATTGTGCCCAAGGTAAAGAACTCCGGAGCAAGCGATGGGAGAAAGTCGGTGAAGGAAGTTGACGCAAATTTTGCTTTGGAATTGTCCTGCAGCAGTTTCCATCCCGCGGTCCTGTCTTCTTCGCATGCCGCCTCTGGACCAACAAGCAGATTCCAAAGTTTCTGGCTGATGTCGGAGGGAATTTCGGGAGACCCGTCGCTGAGGACCCAGGACAGAAGATCTCTTCGAGGTGCATTAGCATAGCCACTGATGACCGGAGGAAACCCGGCAGCCCGCGCGGTAGGAATCGAGCCTTCAAACTCCTCAACGAGAATTCTGACCAGGTCATGTTGCTTAGCTAGCATCTTGAGTTCCCTACCCGCGGACGAGCGCGTCATCCTGGACAAAATCCATAAGCTTCCCAATGCAAATGGGGTTCTCAAAGAAATATCTCGCAAGCACTCCGTGTAAGTTTTCATGCGAATCTCCTCAGTTGGACCCTCCCTCAACAACTCCGAGAACTTCTGTATTGCGAAGTGGTGGATTTCAGGGTAAGCAATCTGAGACTGTGACCCAAAGACTGAAGAGTCCCGTACGAGGCGAACGCATAATGAATATGGGATCGGATTGTTGCCTATTCTCTCCAGCCTGTCAGTCAGCTGCTGAAGCACCTGAGCGCAAAAGTCCCTCAGGGTCGAGGTGAAAGAGTCAAGAGGCATCGCTTCCAACCTTGTACAGAAGTACAAGAGATCGCTTGGATTGAAAAGCTGTACAATCTTGTTAATCATGTTGATGAGGGCACTGGATATCCGCGGGTCCTGGGTTGACTGGATAGTGTGGAACATAAGGTCCGTATGGTCAGCGGTATAGGTCCGCGTGACAGCCAGGAAGCCAACAATGTTACTGGACTCTAGCGTAATCTCTGGATGGCATTTGGGTCCCAAGATGTAGGATACCAGGCCAGATTCCATGAGATATTGGGCAATGTGCCGCAGGAAGGCAAGACTGGAGTCGTCTGGGTGATTATTGTACTTCTTGTAGAAGGTAATCAAATCGGAGCACATTCCCATCGCGGATCGTATGCGAAGCTGCATCTGGCCGGACATGATGAGAGTGCAAAACATTCGAAACTTCCAGAGATACGCAACAGCTTCAGGGAGAAAGCGAGAGCTGAATGGTATCGAGCCTTGGCGTTGATGTTGTATCAGAGGCATGGGAATAGTACCATCGGCCGCGAGACAATGATGGTAGATCCATGTCAGTGAGGACAGGTGGCGTAGTGTGGGTTCCCAAAGAAGATGCTTGTGGTCATCGCCAGTGATGATGGCCTCCAGCTTGGGTGAGAGAGCTTTGTAGACGAGATAACCTGAGGAAATAATGCTCGTGGCAGGGTCGTGGTTCAGGTAGGTTGTGTTTTCTGACCTGGTGGGAACTTTTCGTGTGATAGCCCAGCAGAGAAAGCTCACGCATGCCAATTCGTTGATGAATCTGGGGTTCTGCGGCAACAACTCGKATMCGAGTTGAGTAAAACGTCCAACGTGGAAGGGTGTAGTAGCAGGAGTGCCGCCATAATTGAGGAAGGCATCCAAGATATGGGAAGCTTCTATGGCGTAACTCCACCCTTCGTCGTCTTGTTGCTGGTAAAACCCCTCGTGGTTGATGAGTGCAGCAAGGACGTGCATGTAGCTGATTGAAACAAGTTGCACCTGCCCCCGTTCTTCCACAGTTGCGCATTCCTTAAGGCGGTGAACATCGAGTTCGACGAAGAACGCAGTGAGCCTCGCAAATTGCTGATAAAGGGCAAACGGCTCACGTTTGATAGCCTTGACGCTCGAGTATAAGTGCCGCCGGTCGTGCCATGCTGAAGCTAGTGTAGGAAGCGAATGCCAAAGGAGACTGTATCGCGTGTACCAGCCGGTGACTGTAGAAATTGGGGCATTTCTGATATGATTAAGAAAGTCCCCAATCCACAGAGCGACGTTTCGGCCAACTTGTTCATCTGTGTAAATATTAGCATCCATGAACTAGTTGATGTGAGAGAGAATTATTCAACATTAATTACCTAGAAGGGGTGCCAGTTTTTCAACTGTATCGCGATAGGTCTCGTGGTCTTCGTGGAATGGGAAGTCGGGCAACGTATCCGTGACGGGCTCTTCCATGACAAGCTTCGACTCCACAGTAAAGGCGTTGTCAGTCTCCTTCTCCATTGCAACCTCAATCACAGGGCTATTGGCATCTGAGATCGGGGAGGGAAGAGCATCCTGGATGGCATCATCCCGGGTCATGTCGACCTCGGGCGCCTCCACGCTTGCTTGTACGTTATCGACCGACGGCAATGGTTCTCCGGAATTCTGCAGAGAGGCCGAGGTAGGCGAAGAAGGTATGGTTTCCAGAGGGCGAGAAGGGGTCCGCACGTTTATGGTGACTCGATTTGAACGTGACCCGGAGGAGGGCTCGAGCTGTGTAGCTTTTGGCTCCGGGGTGGCAGGACGAGGAGCATTTAGCGGAGTAGGCGGCTCTGTCCCACTGCTGGTATCCATAGTATCGGGATCTGTCTTGGTTTCAGGTACCGGGTTGGCAGATGAGATGCCGGGAGAATCGTACGAGAGCCTCACGGACGAGGGCGAATCGACGGATCGGCTTCGAGATGGGCCGCTGCGAGAAGTACGCCTGCGCTTGGGTGAGGGCAGATCGGTATCCATGTAAGGATTCGAACCCTTTGTTGAGCTAGGCTCAGATGAGATGGCACGTTCTAGGGACTCATCGGCTGCCGGATCTTGGTCTTGAGCCATCTGTATTACGCAGAGGAGAGCTGCGGGTGGTGGTGGTGGTCGGCTCCGATTGCTGGGCTCCGGTCGAGGAAGCTCGGCGGTGGCTTCTAAGTACCCTAGTCTTTAGCATGTATGGATGAACGAGTCTCCTTGCTTGGAGATGTGAATGCAACGGGCTAGAGAAGCACGGATGGCTGCCGAAGCGGGCAACAGTGAAGAATGCGGCAGCTTCAGGAAGAACGGCCTGGGGATAGGGCACGCCGGCTGAGGAGTCAATGAAGATGGATGACGAATGGAAGTGCGAGTCGATAAGTATCGGAATGTGGTGGGAAAAGGCGTAAGGCTGCCTGTCAATGATGTTAAAACACCAAGGTGCTTCCACTCTAAGGAGCCCTCGAGGCTGGGCGTGTGATGAAGAGGCTATGCAAAGCAAAGTATGTTACTTGTGTGTTGCCGAGCCACGGACGGGTGGTGGGCAAAGGGGAGAGAGAGAGACGGGACGACCAGATTGGAAGACGCGACTCTTTGTTCAAGTTGTAGTACGTGGTGCTTGCTGGTGGTGCTTGTTGTGGTGCAAAGAAAGCAGAGGGGAAATGCCTGGATTGGAAGCACGCTCCCGTGCTCTGGTTGCGCGTGGTTCGTTGATGCGACTAAACAGATGGCCGGTCAGTGTCTGTCGGGACGGGTGGATAGATGAATCGATGTCAGATCCAAGTTGTGAGGTCGGGTCGAGGTAGTTGTGGTAAGTGGGGGAGAAATGGAAGGCAGGTGGAAGCCGAGCTCGAGTGGAAGAAAAAGGTACTGGCGGGGGAGGGGAGCCAGGGGGTGTGAGTAAACAGGATCGAGAGGGGTTCAATGATGGAATGACGGGAGCTACCTTGCAGGTGGGGAGGCGGCTCCGGGGAGTGAATGGTAGGTACAGCCCGAGCTGGTGGGACGGCTTGTTCCACCCAGGTGCCCGACTTTGCACTTTGGACCAAAGTGTAGCAGGGAGGCAGGCAGGGTAGGCAGAACTAAGATAGCCCGGTTGGTTGCCAAACAGGGGTCAGGTTTGGCAGGTTCATGTGAATGTGCACTAACAGACATCCAATCACCAGTCTCGTCAAAGCAACCTCAAAGACAACCTACGGGCTAGCTGCTGTGCTTTTGCACTTATCGCCCGTCTCCGATATTCATCAGGGGGGTTGCCTACACCTCTTGATGTATGTTGTCGGCCTTGGCAGTGCATTGTGGGCAGCCTCGGAGTATCAAAATGACTACGAGTGTGATGGGGGAAGGATTGATGTTGACGAGCCCAGCCTCAACGCCTGGAGGGCAGTGGAAAGGAGGGACCCAAAGCAATGATCGAATGAAGGAGGATAGAGGTACGTACCGAAAAGTGGTGATGTGGTGATCGTCAAGTTGAGACTTGCCCTCGTCGAGGTTGCCAGGTGGTTGCGCCGACTTGAAGCGTGTCGTACACAGGACGGAAGAGGCGCGAGGTGGATCAACAGGTGAAGGGAAGATTGACGTCAACCAGAACTACCACTGCAGGGAAGTAGGTGAAGAAGAGGTCGCGTTTGAAGTCGTCTGGTAATAGTATCAGATATGAAGTGTCAAGGTAGCGAAGCACACAACACGGGCAAGGATCAAGTGCAACGAGCATCCAAAGGCCAAGCGCAGTGCGGGTGTTTGTGAACGGGCGGAAAGATCGATACCAATTCCAAGGGAAGAAGCGAGCTGTCAAAAGTGGGAAGAGGAATTTAAGAGAGAGTGTGCCAGGTGGTTCTGGCGGGGGCGCGTTTAGGCAGGGTTGGYAGGTGCCGGGGTACACCCGCCGTGACTCCGCCCAGGTGGGGTATCTTGAAAAGAATGGCGGGGTATTACGCAGTATTTACAGGGCGTCTTCTGAGTGACCGGACGCCCACAGGTACCTATCTAAAGACAGCAAGAGAAGTTGCCTTCATCATTAACTTTCACTTTGTTATCACTTGGTTAGGACGGGCATGAACAAAAATGTGTAGTAGTACGCATGCAGCTAGTTAGTAATAGTAGCCTTGGTGAGATACGAATTTTTAATGAGGCTTGCCTCTAACCTCCACGCAACTACGCCCTACGATGAACACCGGGCCGTAAGAGACCGTAATGTGCTGGAATGACGTTGATATCTGCGTAGGTGAACACCCCAGGGAGTGAAAATAACCCTCACTTGGAGATAACCGTTGCCAAATTGCTTTGCTTCAAATGGCCGATTCCTCCCGTCGGGTCGATGTGAAACCGCAGCAAGCTGTGCCGTCACACAGGTCTCGATGGAAAGTGATCCATGGGCCTTAGCTTCGAACGCGATTTCAAAATGCTTATATACTGTTTCTCAAGGAATTTGTCCAACAATGAGCCGAGTCATCACAGGGTATGAGATGATTAGGGAAAATGATCTGGAAATAGCTCTACTGTGTAGTCAGTTTTGCAGTTGCCTGTGCCCAAGATCTTGAAGCCCTGACCTGCCATGCTTTGCAACGTACGCCTTTCTGGTTGATGTAGGAAAGGTATCCCTAATTAGAACCGAGTGACGTGCAGCAGGATGTCGCCCAGGCCCCAAGAAAATACGCATGTGCCCTGTCCCTGGTCCATGAACCGGACATGCTCCCACGGTGCCCAAGAAGAGTGGCGGTGGAGACGGATGGATCGTGGATCTTAGATCGCGGATCACACATGTATGTACAATTCCACGCCCCTGTCTCAGCTAAAGTATTTTAAGCTTCCGCCCCAACCCCGAGCGGCTCTGTCAAATTTGTACCCGTGCTGTCTGTTAGACAGGTACCGTACATTTGTGAAAATATTGGTGGCGTGGTGCAGAAGATATACCGTAGTATACCTGACCACCCGACCTAGATGTGYCCACTTTGGATGATCACGGTGCGGAATTTTAAAAACCGACGGGACCTACGGGACGACGGGATAGGGCCGACCGACTAACTTTCCACCCAGCCCCACGGGTACGTTAAGATACCGATCTCTCGGCGGTAATCTTACAGGATCGCAAATTACGCGCGCTTACCGTTACGTTCCTTCAGCACGATTCGGTATATACAGAAAAATACGTAAAAAAGATTTCACTGATCACTGTCGCATTGACGGATGTCAAGTAACATAGCACTCACTACCAGGCTCGATATCTACTTTCACAACACCCCTTGGTTATTCAAGGCGACTCCTTTTTAGAAGCTCAAATTCACAGTTTCCTTGCTTTCATACAAAATCCAAGTTCGCAATCGCGCAGCTAGGTAGTTTGCCTTTCCTGGGAAACGACAATGGACCGAAAAAAGATTGTCCACCGTTTGGACACTCCCTTTTCCGCCGTTGAATGGTAGGTTTCTCTCCCATACACAGATTCCCTGAAGTTCCCAAATGACATTTGCTTACTCACACATTTTGCCCAGGCCCCAAATCAGCCAAGAGGATCAGGACGCCATCCTTGAACTCCTTTGTCAGTAAGTCAACCAAACCGTCGCCTGATTCTCCTCTGTCTACCAACATACTTCTGCAGCTTTGATCCTTTTCTAACACTCAAGATATAGCCTCCTGTTTCCTCTAGGCCAATACCGAAGAACCTTCGTAACCCCATCCAAGGGCAAGCGGAAGCGGAAGCTGGCCGAACAACAAGGAGATGCTAAACCTCCTCAAGTGCCCCCCGCTCCAGAGCTAGCTGCCTATGTTGATGTCGGCTTTTCAACTATTTCCCGAAATTTGCAAGATCTGTCAGCTGTCACTGTCAGTGAGAAGACGAAGGAAGCCCAAGGTGGCGAGCATGACGAGAAAGTGTCAAGTGGTAGTAAGAAGGCTCCATACAGCATCATCTTCTTGGCTCGCTCAGGCCAGTCCTCAGCGTTCAACTGCCATTTCCCTCAAATGGTTGCGGTGGCCTCCAAGTCTCAGTCAAAGGAGGAGAAGATTAGACTGGTTGGATTTTCCAAGTCCTGCGAGGAAAGGCTAGCAACAGCTCTGGGTATTCCGAGGGTGTCGAGCGTTGCTTTGAGAGCAGACGCGCCGCAGGCGAAGGGCCTTGTGGATTTTGTGAGGGGACATGTGGCTCCCATTGAAGTGGCCTGGCTTCAGGAGGCCGGTTCGGGAAAGTTCTTGGAGACGAATATTGAGGCGGTTCCAACCAAGATCGGAAGCAAGAAGACGAAGAGCTCCTAGTGGTGGGAGGCAGCACAAACAGAAACTTGTTGAAGTCCGACCGGCATGGTTTCGAGGAGACATTTCTCTGGATACGTTCCTGGTTAGACTCACTCTTACGATGCTCTGTCTGGACTTCCCCGGTAAAAATTCCTCATACCGCTTAGACGACTCGAGAATGGCCAGGCAGCTTCGATACACCTGGCTCACCAAATATGGATTGTTTGCTATGGATTGTTTGCTCCTTTGAGGCTCGAGTGAGTTGAGGGTGAATCACCAGGGCAGATGGAAATGCGCCATGCTTCCTGAGCTGATACTCTGCCCATGAAAGACCATATATGCCTACACAACCACTCGTTCCAAGACCTGTCTTTCGCTTTATAAATGACATCTTTGAAGCCTGTGTCATATGTCATGTCCATACGGCTGGTATGATGTTTGCTTACAACCTGTCTCGGCACACCCCTAAAAAATTCAAAGACCCCCGATGACGAGTGGAACTTTGGTCTTAGGAAGGAACACCCTTCTGATAATGGGAAGCGCAATCACTCACTCACGCGCGCCTTCCCGTCTCAGTGACCCAAAGCAAGACGCGTACCCTAACACGGGACACCAAAACTTGAGCTTCCCGCTGAGAACGTACACCCCCTTCGGGCCTGATATTCTTCCGGGTACTTTGACTTTCTTCCACTGGTCAACATCTTCCCCTACCTTCGAGATTTCCCATTAAAGGTCGTCGCCGCCAGCAAGCAATCAAAACTTCTCTCCCTTATTGCGGGTAGCCTGCCACAATACTACGGACAATCTTCCCCTCTTCCTGCTCACCTCGGCAACAACTATCCTTCACCACTCAAACAAAACAGCCTTTCTGGACACTCTCTCACCACACGTCGCGTCATAATCTAGTGGCAACCATGACTCCACTGGAGGAGGCGCGCGCCTTTCAAGCAGAAGCTACGAAAGGTAACAACCGTCAGAAGGGCCGCCGCTCAGCTCGCGCCAGAGGCGGAAGTGGTCGCGATCGTGGAGATTCTCCCCACACCCCTTCTGCTCGTGGAGGTCGAGGTGGAGGGGGCCGCGGAGGCTCTCTCCTCCAGCGCGCTACCTCTCGCGCTGCTCACCAGCCCGCGCCCTTCGAGCAGGACCAGAGCGGACACCATCTCCCTTCCACGCCCTCCTACACTCCTCAGAACGTCAAGCCTCGCCCATTTGCTATCCCTATTGTGGCACCCCCTTCCGCCAACAGCGGGTTCACTCCATCTGCATCCCCATCCGGTATTGGTAGCTCTATGTTTGCCCCGCAAGGTATGTTTATCAATCAGCTCTTCTACATATAATGTATATCCCTAACCATTCATTATAGCCGCCCCCAAAGCCACCGCCCTCGTGTCTGGATCATCAAAGTCTGAAGCTCCTGCGACAAGGGGAAGAGGAAGGGGAGGAGGTCTCAGGATGAGCAGATTTGCGAGTCAAAAAGAGGATGATGCCGTGTTTGCCTTCTTCAACGACGATACCCCAGCCCCAATTGGCGAGGTCAGGTATTACCAGGAAGAATACGAGGAGAAGAAGAAGACAAGTGAGCTACAGAAGCCGAACTCATCCAAATCGCAAGAAAAAGCCCCAAAGCAGCGCACAGAGGTTGCGAGTGCGGTTACTAGTCGCCCTCAGGGTAAGCCCAGTGTCACTGTCAACAACAAGACCGACCACGAAGCCAACCCCAATACTGAGCCTGCTACATCAACGACATCCTCTTCGACTGCCTCAACTGCCAAACCAGTTGCTTCTTTGGCCCCTACTCCCGTAAAGATCCCCGCCCATCCCACCAGCAGCAAATCTGGCCCCAAGAATCGGGAGAGTCTTCATGTCAACGACGACAACAACAAGACCGATCACAATGCCAACCCGAAGAAAGAGGTCAATGTCAAAATTAAGGCTGAGAAGCTCCATGTGAATTCTGCTGGCGGGGATGTTCCAAGCGTCTTGCGGCAAATTACCAATGCCGGCTCCAGCTTGAAGGGCCCAAACCAAGACAACGCTGCAACGGGATTTATTGCGTCGCCTAAGGCAAACTTGGGAGGATCACAATCCTCTATCGCTACTCTTACAGAGAGCTCACAGATCATGGTTAGCCATAGCGGTTTCAACAGTCAGGCCTCGGTCTCGCACAATACTGGAGGTGAGTACACCAATTCTCTTGAGGGCCTGATGTCTCATCATACTAACGAAGACGACTTTGAAACAGATACCATGCCTAACCCAGCATCCAACTCCATGGATGATTTGATGGACCTGGATTTTGAGCCAGCCAGCATGCACTATGTCCCGCATCCCACTCAGATTTCTCCCTTGGGTTTTAACAGCGGCCATTCCTCTTTCCAGAATGGCTTCCAGGAGGCTGAGGAGGAGGAAGAGCTTTAGGATCTATGGATTGATAGCGTATGAGCGCCCAAAGAGAGGAGAGCAGAGGAAGATATAGTCACTTGAGCGGAGGAAGCATGACGATGTCAAGAAAACATCCAAAACCTATAGGGAGGACGAAGTCTTGGTAGATGAAGGATTTTCATGTCATCCTTCTTGCTTGTTTCGCTACGTAGAAGTTACCAGTTACGACCATACTACCCTTTGTTGGTAGCAGGTCTTGAAGGTCTGGGATGCCACAGTGGCTCTAGGATTTTTTATCCGTGTTTGATAATTGTAGCGAGAATAGTTAGAACCAAAAAAAAAAACCCCCCCCAAAAAAGTTAACGAGTGGTTCCCTATGCATGTGCGGAAGCCAACGCTTAATAGGCAAAATGCTCAAGGAATGATGGAAGTTTTCTCATCGGGGATATATTACACACAGAGGAAGATTATTGGAACCGCTGATCACCACAACAACTAAAGCGTAACTTTTCCCTTACATCAAGTTCTATACGCATGGTATTTCAAGAAGATAACCGCCACACATAACCCAAAACAAGAACCTCCCAAATCTGAGCAAACCTCCCTAGAGGTACACTAGTCATCAATCCTCATCAGCAACTTCCCAAGCCCCAATACTCACCACCCCATCACTCAAAATCTCCACATGCACTCCTCCTCCCTCTCCTTCCTCAGTTATTTGACCCTGACCACCACCACCAATCTGCTCAACAACCAACCACAACCCCCCATAACTCCTAATCACATCCGGATCCAAATCCACTTCCCTCGTTCTGAGTCCAAGACTAGCATCTGCAAATTCGCCCTTTGTGCTGTACCCATCTCCTTCAGTGGTGCCTTGCCCTCCATGTATATGTCCAGCTCCGATCCCTCCGAGCCTCTCTGAAAGACTGAGAGAACTTAGACTTGCAGCCAGCTCACCGCCTCCACCCGAAGCCGTGCTTGCCAAAATTCGCTTGCGTCCTTCGATGGTTCCTAGTTCGAGGGCTATGCGAACCATTGTTGTCGTTGTTTTGGAGTGGGATGGTGTCTTGACTGATCTAGCTAGCACGCTAGCCCGCGTTAGTCTCGCGACGTCTACGCGGGCGCGGACCCGTTGTTCGCCGTTGTTGCTGCTGCTGCTGCTGTTGGAGGAGGAGGAAGAGGAAAGAGTGGCGGGGATAGGGGGAGCGGGCGTGCGAAGTCGGCCTGCTGCGTCGGATAAAATCGGGTTGATGGTGAAAGGACAAGCGGCGCTGACGCGGAGAGAGTATCGCCCTGTTTGCCCGGGTTCGTAGGTGGAGAGGACTACGGTGTAGGTTCCTGGGTCTATGAGGGAGGTGTGTCCGTGGTTGCCGTGTCCGTGGTTGGATGTTACGGAGGAGGTGTTGGTACTGGAGGTGTTGAAAGAAGGCAGCGTAGAAGCAAACGTGCACCCCCTTTGATACTCCGCACTCGAACAAATGAGATCCCTCCCCACAACAGCTGTGACGCGTTGTCCGCCATTGGAGTACAGAACAGCAATATGCACGGGGAGGTTATCCGCTCGCTCGGTGCTCAGGACCAAGGACAGAGGAGAAGGGCGGGTGAGAGTGAGTGCGTATTGCGGGTTAGTCACGTAAGAAGGGTAGACAGTCGAGCCGCCGGCTGTGCGACGGGTCCAGGCTCCTGTTATCGTTTCGTTATAGGGAAGCGGGTCAGAAGCTGGGGAGATGGTTAAGGGGGAGTTGGAGAAGAAGGAGAGGGTGAAGGAGTAAGAGGGGAGCGGGAGGTCGGATTGAGCGATGACGAGGGTTTGGGCGACGCCGGGAGTGGGAGAGTAGCGTAGGAGCGTGTTGGGGCTGTCGACGTAGGGACCTTGGTGCAGGGCGTGGTGGGAGCCTTCGGAGAGGGGGATGCGGGTGCCGGGCGGGTGCGAGGCGAAGAGGGAGAGGGACATGTAGCCGAGGGATTTTAGCGGCTGGTGGAAGTCGTGTTCTTGTTTGCGTTCGCGGAGGATGTCGAGTTCGGAGTCTTGCCAGTGGCGGTTGAGGAGGACCCAGACTGGGCTGCCGGTGGGGGAGAGAACGTTGTATTGGGGGTTTTGGGTGAAGACGAGCTCTTCGGCTTTTGGAGGGATTGTCCATGTGAAATGGTGGTCTTGACGGAATCGGAAGAGGGAGGGACTCCAGTTGACGTAGAGTGAGTCGAAGTGTTGGAGGACATCCTCGAAAGTCATCCAAAAGGTGTTGGACATGCTCTCTTCTTGGGATTCACTTCTGTCGGTGCTTAGAGTAGCAGTTGATCCTACGCCGGTCCAAACCAAGCTGTCGCGCCATGGGTTCTTCACTAGAAAAAGTCGGTTGTTGCCGTCGTTCCTCAAGTCGAGTACTGCGTAGTCGTGCTCTCTGACCAGGCCGAGAGTTTGCTCTTCTTCGCGTGATAGTTTGCCGGTGCCGAGAGTCACTAGTGCGTTTCCTTGATCGTACGCTGTCTTGATGCGGTTCCATGTTTCGTTCAGTTCGATGTCATCGCTGCAACTTCAGTTAGCCAATCTCTTCTAGGGGCAAAGGTTGCAAGGAGTGTCCCTCACTTTTGAAGAAAAATTTGCTCGGGTATCCAACCGGTAAGAGCGTGCAAGTCCGTTCCAGAGTTGCTGCCGGGAAAGTCATAGCCGCCTCGAATCTTCAAGTAGGCTTTCTCGATCAGTGCCGGCCAGATCAGATGAGGATTGCGCCGGTCCACCACATAAAGCGTGCGCTCGGAGGAAGAGGTCGGGAGACGGTCGTCTATGAGCACCTTGCGCCAACATCCATTGAAGTACATGCGGAAGATGTACTTGCCGTTTTGTGAGACGGCTGGCCGTTTGGCGTCCTCGTCATAAGGGTACATGAGTGAGGAAAGTAACTGGTCTGTGTTAGTACGACTGTGCTTCTGTAACAAAAGACCATATTGTGTTCTTACCGAGCCTGTTCTTGGGCCGAATTGCCGGATAGCAGCACACAAGCTTGCCACGACCGAACAGTCGGTTGCCAAATCCTGACCCAGATCAATGCTTTCCGTAGCAGTCATGAAGACATCTGACCCCCGTTCCGGCACATTCATGAAAATCTCATGCGGTCTCTTCCAACCGGCAAATATGTCTTGCTGCTCAGGGGAGAGAGTAAACGGCGAGTGGTCCCTGTGGAACAGTTAGACAAGGGCATTTTACATCCCATAACTTGACATAACATACGTATAGCACCCATCGGCTGCCTTTGAGGCGGCAAACTCATCCGGACCTGGTGTCTTCTCCCATGGTGGAAAGATGTTGCCATGCAACTTGGACGACTTCAGAATAAGAGTTTTCTCGGCAATGGTCAGAGTCCGTGTCGATTCGGGCACGGGCGGGCGGGCAGAAGTAGCGGCGGATTTGGCATTGGCTTTGAGTCGTTCGCCAAGGGCTATCAGGTCGCTACATTTATGCTGTAGACGGTTGCGGTCTTTGGGGTTGGCGGCCTTTTCCGCTGCGCGCATATAAATCTCAGCTGCCGCAATGGCATGTTTGAGTGCTTCTTGGCCATGGGATTCGGCGAGACGACGCTCGTGTTCCTTGCAAAAGTTAGATGTATAGCTCTATAGACATGGTATCGGGGTATCAGGCATTACCAAAGCTCTAGCCTCCATCGTGACACTTGGGGAAGGATGATGGTGTAAAGGTTGTATGCATACTTTGGGATGCTCAGTCCTTGAGTCCTCTCCTGGGACCGTAGTTTGGCGGATGTTTGTGTGAAATATGGGTGTTAAGTATATATAAAGCGAAGTTAAGGACGAATGCCGACTGGAATCCAGACAGAAAACAAGTGTGGATGAATGGATGACACGGATATGGATAGACTAGTTAGACTATCTTCTTGTTAAGATGACGGCGGCCTCTAGGGTTGAATCAAGGACAGAAGACGACGAATAAAGAGGCTTGATTGCCCAATATCGTATTATCATTCGCGATAAGGAACGGGACCCCAGACAGCGACCTCGCGTATCAAGCTTTCACTTGCTGGAACTGGGGACGCCGCCTTGATGTGATTCTTGGCTGCAGCGAGTGTCCATCCGTCTTCCGATCGACTCGAGCACACCGGATGTTTACTTTTTGGCCGTGGAAGCCGAAGATGTAAACGGCCCGTTCTTCTGTCTGCTTAGCAAAAGGGGCCACCGACGGGTCGTCCTGCTTGATGTAGTATCCCGGTCCTTTGCGGAACTTGAGCTAGGGCGGTGCAGTAATTCCGCGGTGGGTGTCTGTGGAGATTCTGGCGAATTCCCTTCTCAAGTCGGAGTGAATGCCGTTGTGCTGCAGGACGGCGTGGCAGGTGAGACAGGGGAAGCCCTACCGGCCTATCTGGGAAACGAGAACCCTTCCTTTTCTATCAGTGGAACCTTGGCGCGTGGAGGTTTGGCGATGTGACTGGTGAATCGTGAGTTGGAGTTGGAGACGGTGACGGAGTCGGGGAGGTGGTGAAAGGAGTTGGGATTGGGTCGTGGATGGAAAAAAACAGATACGGCGGACGAGTCAGTCCGAAACCCCTAGGGCCGTTTTGAACAGCTTGGAACTTGGAAGTGGAATGGAAGAAGTCGAATATCTTAAGTTACTACAAGAACCTTCTCAACTCCAAAAGCGGTCAATATCGGACCTTCTGTGATAGTTATCCATTCCCCTTTTCCGACCTAGTTCCTTCCCTAACAATTTCTGTAGCACAGTCCAGGGTTGAGGTACTTAAGCCTACAGTGCCGTATCGCTGCTGTCAAACGCTGTCAACAGCACCAACGGTACCCCGCATCGGCCGATAAGGTACTGACACCAAGAACGGGACAGCGGGATACCGATGCAAGAGCCCCGCCAGATGACGGGATGATGGGATCTGCTGTTCCTGCGCCCTGGAGCCTCGCATGCCATGAGGCCATGGTGGGGCATCGCGGCCTTTAGCGCCATTAGCGGCCTCGGCATGCGTTGGGCCAACGAGGTTCTCTTCAGCCTGATTGCCGGGAGCTCCTTGCCCGATTCCCTTGGCGGCGCCGAGAGAGCCCTCCACTGTCAGGCATTTGGGACATGGGGGGCTTCGGGTTTCCCGACCGCCGAGGGATCGGGCCACCGCCAAGGGAAGCCGGAGGTGCAGTTGCATCCCGAAAGATTTACGGTCCGTACAAGTACCTAGGTACAGTAGCATGGCTTGGATGCCGAAACGGTGAGAACGGTGAACAACACAACTTGATCGTTGGGTTTAGTACCCACCTTGGCTACTCAGCCACCCGGGGACGCCGTTGTGTGTCAAAAGCCTTGAAGATCACGACGGATACAAGCGCCGTAGTACTACTACACAGCCTTATGCCAATGCCTTGGGACTCTTGAATATCAAGAATCATGCCGCTGGTTGAAGAGTGATCGTCACTCGGATGTCTTGGAACAGACCGTAACCACCAACCATCCAATGCGCAGTCTTTATTCAGTACCTTCGGACTCGCCGAACACGGTCCTCGGATGTGTTGCCGGGAGAGCGGGAAGAGCCGCTTAGACGTTGTGCCATTGGCAGCGGGAAACGGTCTCGTAGGGTTATAACCAGTTTTAGTTTCCAATTCTCCAAGCTGTAGTCTCATCGCCTCTTCCAACTTTGAGCCTGTTTGAGGAAAAGAGAGCCGACAAACTTGATTACCTTAGCGAAAAGGCCTTTGGTCTGTCGTTGACTTAACACCTCGAAAAGGCTTTCAAGGTACAAATCCCACCGAAATCCCTGGTTTGAATTCTTGTTCCAAAAGTCTGCCTCAACTCGCAAGTGGTTTCAGCGCGCCGGCGTAACAAATCCGCTTGTGGGGATCCCCTCAGATGGTTCCGGGTTGTCCTAGGTTTCTTTTCGTCGAAGTCAAAGGTGTTTACCCTTCAAGCCTCCTCTCGGAATTCTGCTGGTAAAATCGACAAGTTTCCGCGACCATCCTATGGTGCCTGGCGACAAGAATTCCTCCTTCAGAAGGATGTCGAGTACAAGAGCTTAGAGGCTGATTATCGCTGGTTGACTGGATCATCGAGATACGAGGTCCACAGATGGAGACGGTCGCCATGATGCCTCGGCACTACATCGTGGTGTTCGAGTTCGCTCTCGATAACTGCTTAATTCGAAGAACCCGACGAGAAGCGAAAATGGAGTTCGGTCGCTGGCGTCGCGTATAATTATCCATTGGCCCCCCTACATCGTGGGATGTGTTGTCGAAAAGTTGTGGTGTCCTGCCGCCTTATCAGATCTGATAAAAGAAAGACAGGAGGAAATGCCTCGAAAAGCTGGGGAACCGGGGAATCTTTATCGACGCAATCGTGGGGGCGGAAACGCAACCCCAAAGTCAAAACCCGATCTGATTGGGGCGTCGAGGCCCCTGTCGGTATGGCCCTGCGTAGGTGGAAAGATGCCGTCTGCAAAGCGACGAAACAACAGACACTGCCGTCGCAGTGATGCGCTGCTCCAAATTAATTGGGGAACTGCCGAGGTTATCGGTGGTTATCCGGTTATCGTCCATCACGGGTTGCCTTGGCTTCTTTTTCTGGGGAGGGGGAAAGACCTTCTGAAAAGTCCCTGGTGGTTGCTTTCCATTCCACTTTCCCACTGGACTGGCTGGATTCCCTTGTGAGGTTAGGTTGCCCCGTCGAGACCGCCAACAGAGTCCCACCGCCGGCCTCGGGACATGTCATTTGGACGGTCTGAAATAATCGTTGTAAAACTGCCCGGCCGCCCCCCCTTCTAGCGCCCGTCCGTCCGTGCTTGTCGTCACCGATTTCCTTCCCTGTGTGTGTCTTGGTGCCATTGGGTCGCATATCCTTTCCCGTCTTGCCTTTGACTTTTGATATTGTAAAAACCCCATCTTTTGTTCTTGTTCACATTTGCCATACCCTTTTGCGCTGTCGCATACCTATCTACCGAAGTTATACACTGGTCCTGCCGTCCTACACACCATTGACATAAGCCGGGATCTTGAGCCAGCGATTGCGCCAACCAACCGAGCGACCCTTTCCGTCTGAACCACTCCCACTCGAGCGCAATACCTCGAACTCCCGCCCCGAGCGTCTAGAGCCTTTCCAGATATCAAAGTAATAGTCAACAATGGCAGCACAGTCGAAGCCCGCCCAATTGGGCCCCTGGGGAAAGGCCACGGCCGGTGCTGCTGGTGCCGCTTTCGCCAACGTGCTTGTATACCCACTTGATCTGTGTGTACACCCTTCCTTCTTTGCGCTCCTTGAATAAGCAGACACTGACTTTGTGAGAACTACAGCATCAAGACAAAACTCCAAGTCCAAGTCAAGAAGTCCGCCGACGTCGAAAAGCAAGAGGCTACGGCCAGCAGTGAGGTTCACTACAAGGGAACATGGGACGCCATCACTAAGATCAAGGATGCCGAGGGTGTCGCGGGTCTTTATGCTGGCATGAGCGGTGCGCTACTGGGTGTCACCTCGAGCAACTTCGCCTACTTCTACTGGTATTCGATTGTCCGCACGCTTTATCTCAAGTACCAAAAATCGGATGCCCACCCCTCGACCGCCGCTGAGTTGTCCCTTGGCGCCGTTGCCGGTGCGCTCGGCCAACTTTTCACCATCCCAGTCGCGGTCGTCACCACCCGCCAGCAGACGCAGAACAAGGAGGACAGGAAGGGCATGATGGATACCGCCCGGGAGGTTGTCGAGGGCGAGGATGGCATCACTGGACTTTGGAGAGGCTTGAAGGCTAGCTTGGTTCTGGTTGTTAACCCGGCCATCACATATGGCGCATACGAAAGGCTGAAGGATATTCTCTTCCCCGGAAAGAGCACCCTTAAGCCCTGGGAGGCTTTCCGTAAGTTTGAGTCCTGGAGGGTTCTGTGATATGCTTCTCTAACAAATCTCCTCTAGTTCTTGGCGCATTGTCCAAGTCGATTGCCACTATCGTCACCCAGCCCCTCATTGTCGCCAAGGTCGGCCTGCAATCCAAGCCTCCTGCGGCTCGCAACGGCAAGCCTTTCAAGAGCTTCGTCGAGGTTATGGAGTTCATTGTCAAGAACGAGGGCGCTTTGAGTTTGTTCAAGGGTATCGGACCCCAGCTTCTCAAGGGCTTCTTGGTACAAGGTATCTTGATGATGACCAAGGAGCGGTACGTTGCGCAAACTCTCCACGATATTCGTCAGAACGAAATACTGACATGTTGCATTATAGTGTCGAGCTCATGTTCATCCTCTTTATGCGCTTCCTTTCGAAGCTTCGGTCGCAGCAGCTCGGCAAGGCCGCTGCTTTGGCTGCCGCGGCAAAGGTTGCGTCCCCCGTCATTGCCAAATAGACGCGCTCTTCCATTTTGTGAACAACAAAATCACGTTTCATGGCTTTAACGTTCTGCTTGTACTGTATTTCTGCTGCATTTGATGGCGGTCATGTTTGGAGAATCATACTCACATTTCGGTGATCTTCTGGTACTTGGGTTTCATCTTTCAGCCGGACCTGGCTTATATAGAGTGGATAGATGCCCCTTGGATACAAGACCTTTATGAGTTCAGCTTGTTCGTTGCCGGTAGTAATTGTGATTTTGTTGTCCACGGCAGAGTTGAAGCTGAGAGCCGAGTTGCAGTGTTGCGCCGAGAGAATCATTGGACGGCTCCACCAAACACAACTGGAAGTTGCAGTGACAAACCAAACTGATGTGGCGCACCCATGCTCCAGCCACGCACCAGCCACTCCCACCAAATTAGGGCAGTGGAAATTTCTCCCACATTTGGCGCAGGAAATAAACTCGCTTGTCTGACCTTGCAACCCCAGCAGCCTCCGAACATCGTCTGTTTGTTTGACGCCGGAAATCAGTCGCAATGGCCAGTATGTTGCGCCCTCGCCGTCAGAATATCGTCATGTCGAAATAATGGAATACTGATCATTTTCAACAGAGTCCAAGAACTCGTCTCAGCACAACCAGTCGCGGAAGGCTCACCGCAACGGGTACGACCGCCCCAGCATCACCACTTGAAGATCCGAGAGGAAGGAGATGATGGATACCCGAAATGAGCCCGAAGTGCTGACGAATTTCTCTTCGCGACAACAGTATCAAGAAGCCCAAGACTTCCAGATACCCTTCCCTCAAGGGCACTGACCCCAAGTTCCGCCGCAACCATCGTCATGCTCTCCACGGCACCGCCAAGGCTCTGGTACGCCCCGATCCCGATTTGCGACAAGACTACCAGAGAGCGTGTTTCGCTAACACATTCTACAGAAGGAGTTCAAGGAGGGCAAGCGCGAGACTGCTTAGATTTCCTCTACCCAACATCTGTCGGGAGGCGTCAAATGAAATACCATTCTGAATGACGAAACATTCATTCGGGACAGACAACATGATGACCATTTTACGGCGTACATGGTGAAACTGTGATGTTCAAGGGTTGCGATTTACTTTCTAGGTATTCAGTCACAGCAGGATTGCTCTTTTCCCTGCCTCCCTCGAAAGGGAGCGCCGACAACAACCAGTTACCCCGACTCGATCTCTGTGAACGACCGATGTGCGCGCAGTACCAGATACCGGATACCTTCCAGCCAGCACTTCCCGAAACTATGCCCCGAGCATCCCAGGACCGACCACATATCTTTCCTGCCCGTCCTGACAGAGTCCCCCCTCTCTTGGATCCCCCTTCCCGAGGTACCTTTGGACCCTGGACTTTCCCCCCTTGCTTTGGAACATCTCCCCGGGGGACCGAACGGCATTAGTGTGTACAACATTGGGCTCATATACCTACGCTCATGTGTTGAAGGATTTTATCGTGCCAAGAAGAACACTCTGCCATACTATTACCAAACACTTTGGTTCTCTTTTACTCTAGGGACCTTCGTGCATGAAAGTACGGCGACATCCCATCGTTTTTGCGATCCCTCTCCCCTTCCCGTTGCTTTTCCGGTTCCCCTGCCTTCATGGAGTCCTGGATCCAGCGTCTTGCCCTCTGCCTGACGATGTCATTTGCGTGCTTTTCCCGGATTAGTAAATGCTTTACACGCCTGGTCTAATCATGACAATGCTTTATCCTAGAAAGAAAATACAAGACGATTTTGATACAACCGTTTTTGCCAAGGTGGTGGTGATGCTGTGAATGATAGTGATCATGTCAATCTCAACATAGATGAAGACGTGGAATTGGTGATGGGAGAAGCCTCCAAACCATCCGTTACCCATGTAAGTACAATCCCAAATGTCGCTCTACAACAAACACGCACGTAACACAGCCTACCGGCCTTTCCCAGCACAGGATTAATGACGGAATGTCAACGAGCTGACACTTAGGCAGACGATCGAATCTAATATCCGTCATTTCTGATCAAGTATTACTGGTTTCAAACAATCTACAGCCTCAAGCGGTTATCATTTGGCTTTGACCACGAAATCAACATCCTACCTTTTCTGGCTGCTTTAAACCATCTAAGCAGACGATCGGGAACCCATATCTATCAGGTGCTGTGGCTCTTTGCGAGCTGCCAAAACTCTACCATGGCTGCTAGGATGCGATGGTGGTTGGGGTAGGCTTGGCGGACACTGCCCTGAAAGAAATCCTTCCACCTCTACCAGCCGTCTGAGAAATACGCAAGGGAATGCCCAAGGCCTTAAACCCATGCACTTTTGTTTCCTCTTCTAGAAAAGGACAATGAACGTGGTAAGTCTCCAGAAAGACTGGAGTTAGGCTGGTGTTGGCGCTAACAACCCTAACCCATCTCCAGGTACGTACGTAACACCAAAGTAAACAAAGAAAAGGGGCGAGCCCCACACGCTTGCACCTTTCTGCTTCCAAAAAAAAATTGGCTGCTTGCCAAAGTCATCGTTGATAAAGCTCTTGTTTGATTAGCTAACGAAAGCTATGTTAAGTTTAGGTATGTGTGATATCTGACCATTGATGCTTGCATCCCAGCAAAAGCGACTGTCTTTGAACGTGTTCGTTCCTCAGCTCCCTGCACTCCTGCAGGCCTCAATCTCGCATGCGCCCAGAAATTGAGGCCCGAGCCATTCCCGATGGGAAAGAGCATCCTGAGACGTGTGGAAGGTGCATCCCACCCCGATTTTCCATTTCTATACCTTACTTAGTATTTAGACCTGGGCTGGCACCCCATTCCTCTTCTCTCAAACCATGCCGCAATCAACCATTTTCCCTGCCATCAAGAACCAAGCCTTTTAGTCCCCGTTTACCAACCGCACTTCCGATTCGAGATGATCGCTTCAAGTGGGCTCACGACCTTGAACCACCCAACAGCCATACGCCTGTCCATTGCCATATACCGACCTCCGGCTTCGTCTTCGCCCTGGTGGTCGTGTGTTATTCATCCGCGTACTCGTCGCCATCCTCTCCCCGTCTTTCCGACGAGTACAGATCTTCCACGGTCCTCTCAGCGTATAAATCCTCGATGCCAGTCAATTAGCCATTTCCTTGCGGCCTTCTACCGTTCAAGAATGACGGCATCATCGGGGCGTGTCTTCAAATGCTCATCAACCCGCCCAAACCAGTCAGCACCGCTTCATCTTGAGCCTGCTCCTCACGACCAACGATGTCATCGTGCGCTTCTCCTTGGAAACCCTCCCAATAAGCGCCGGTCCCACAGAGTCCAGCGCTTGGTAATCCCTCGGCCTTGCGACCAGGTACACGCGGATGTGGAAGTCCACGCGTCTCCTCGAGACTCATCATCGCCACACCTGCCTGAATTGCCTCCATTTCCCTCTCATTTGCCATCATTTTCTGAGAATCCCTCCGAGACTCCGCAGCTCCAAGTCGTAATTCAGTCCCAAAATCATGCTTGTCGGCACTACCAGAACCGCCCAGATTGAGGTCCATACGATTACCACTCCCAACATTGGCAAGCTCTCGATTCAAACCCATCTCCATCCCCATCTTCAGATCCAGATCCAAATTCCACTCCAACTCTACACCCCCAGAGGTAACCAACCCTTCCAACACCTTCAACCCTCTCTTCGCCCGTTTCAATACCCTCCTCACCTCCTTCTCCGCCTCCTGACTTGGCAAGAAGGGAAGTGTAAGCACAGGCGCTATGGCTGTCAAAGGCTTGTAGATCGAGGCGTGAGCGTGGTTCCTGATGGCTTGAAGGGGTTTGCGCTGTTGGATTTGGATTTGGATGTCTCGAACGGGGGAGACGGGGGAGATGGGGGATGGAGGAGGTGCGAGAATGCCCCTGCTCTCTGAGACGAACTTGTCATCAACGACACTGAACCTGGAGCTGGAAAGCTCTGGCTCGCAAAGCAACTGCACAAGGGCGTAGTATCTTGCTATTAACCGGTTGAGCGAAGCGCTGTAGGGCTTAGTGGGGTTTTTCTTGGTTTTGGGTTTGGTTTTGCGGTGGTAGTGGGTGTTGAATATCGAGGACGTCTGGGACGTCTTGGGTTTGTGGGCTTGAGGAGTCGGTAGAGCGAATCGAACGCTTTTTGGTTCTCGCGGTGTCCAAGCGGTTTGGTTGGGAGAGGTAGAGGTGTGATGTTGCTGCTTGTCGGGAGTGGCGGGGGGTGTTGGAGGTAGGGGGGTGAGTTGGAGGGGAGGTGGTCGGGAACGGGACATGCTGGTGGCGGATTGTAGGAGACCAGGCTCGGTGGAGGTATCTAGAGTGCTGTCAGTTTCGTGTCAGAGGACTCTTGTGTGTTGGTTTCTGCGGCGGTTTGTTTACCTGTTGATACGGAGGAGAAAGAGGCTTTGAGTTTAGGGACTGGTGGACAATATGGAGTTGAAAGGTAAGTGAACCACGGTTCAGTTCAAGATCAGAAGTCCGGTAGGCTCGAGCATGATATCACGAAGTTCTGCTCTAGACGTCTCGGATTTCTTCGTATTGTCTGAGCGGGTGGTGAGTTGCTTCTCAACGCCCAACGCCTTTCTGCAGCAAGCTGTTGATTTCCAGGATTGCTTGTTGACGTATTGGACGCGACTGGGTTTCTCAGAAGATCTGTTCACGGGGGAGAATCAACAGGCTTCGAGCGGGTTTCGGTATTGGACTCGAAGCTGCCAGAAAGGGTATTGCCGCATCTTGGAGGATGGATCATCAATCCTGACTTGAAAATTGGATCACAACACTGACACGTTTGGACGACAGGTTCGAGATGCAGGCCTTACACTTCGGGCTTCGGACGACTGGACTACCTCGGATGACTGGACAAAACATGTTGTCCATCTTGAGAACATCGGGGGCAAATAATGGTTGAAGCAATCGGAACACACATGGCAGTTGAACTGATGATCTTGGCAATTGTTCTATATTAGTTGAAGTCCAGGCGACCGTTGATTCGAGTAAGTGTCGTCTTCATTTCCCAGTATCTCTTGCTGGTCACTATTCTCAATTTTCCAAATTCCATCTCTAGATCTCTCTTCTACCTCGTAAATTCCAAGTGGCAGCGCACCCTGGCTTCCACTTACAACCCGCAATCCCTCCAATCCAGACACATCTATCAACCCTTCTCTCCATCTGCCGACGCCATCTACTGCCTCCCACTCCACGAATAATGCCAGCTCGCACCCGCACCCGGATCGCACGGGTGTGCCGAAGGCAAATATGCCCTCCAGTCAACTCCTCCAGATTCCTCGCTCCATATACTCTCCTCGGGCTCCTTCATATCAACATCCTCCATTCTCTCCTCGTCGACTTCTTCCTCCTTAGCGTGGTCCCCCTTGACGGTCTCCGTTTCGTCCACGTCGTCCAGTTGCATCTCATCATCCTCCGACTCCCTCTTCACATGTCCCTCCATTTTGGCCTCTGCTTTCAGAATCTCCTCCCAGTTAACTGGCTCGTCAAGTAATTCCTCCTCCATTTCTTTGAACATAGCCGTGATTTCTTCGTCGGTGAATTCCGGCCATTCGGTGAACTGGAATTGGGCTCCCATGTTTAGGTCCATGTCCATGGGAGTACCCATGGCCACATCCTCAGCAGGGACACTCTGCTCCCCTACCCTTTCCCTCTCATCCTCCCTCCGCTCCTCCGTCTCTCTCTCCTTCCCCTTCCCCTTCCCCTTCCCCTTTGCCCTTCCCTTATCCCCACTCCTCACTCTCCCCATAGAAGTAGGAGGTGTCCCCAGCTGGTGCAGTGGCTGCCTCAACCGCCCACTCCAAATCCTATGATTCATCTCCACCTGCAACTCCTTCAAATCCCTAAAACAGCAATCCAGCTGTTTCTTCAGAGCCTTCTCCCTCTCCTCGTCAAACAGGTCCTCGAACCGCTCAAACACAGCGCCTCTCATGACCTCTAGTTCGTGGGCGTGGAGTTCTAGTTGGGTTTTTATGTCTGTGATTCTTTCGGCGTCTTCAGTCGCGGCGGCGGCGGCGGCAACTGCTTCTTCGTAGACGTTGACGGGACCTGCGGAGCGTAAATGTGGGACGGAGGGGATGGTTGGCATGATGGGAAGGGGAACATCGTTAACTCGTTCCTGGAGATCTCGGCAGAGTTTGGAGATGGAGACGAGGTCGCGGGGGAGGTGGTGGCGGAGACGGCGGAGGCGGAGGTGGGAGAGGGTGAGGACGCGGGGGTGGAGGTGGGGACGATGGATGGGGGTGAAGGCGGTTTCTGAAGGGGTTTCCTCGTGCTTTATGCTGGGTTCCGGGCTGAGAAGTCGGGGTGTGTTGGTGAGAGAGGTGAGGGGGGAGAGGTTGGGGGACTTGAGGTCCTCCATTGTTTCGGTATTGGGCTTGTTGACAAGTACCGAGACCGGTGGGCTTTGTCGTTATGCCTGAGATTGTTGCGCTTGTCTTGCTGATGATGCTCGAGAGTCTGCTCGCTTGGTGCTCTGTTTTCGTGCGTATGTTCTTGATCGAGGTCGACGAGGGGCAATCTGGAGCTGGAGGAGGTGAGCTCCAGGGGAGTATATAAGCCCCCAGGAGTGTTGACGTATCATTTTGGCGGCCATCACGAGTAATGCTGGCAACCTATCGTGACGAGAGGCCGTGGTGGTGAAGCTCTGGAGGCCGGTCGCAGTGGATTGAACAGGGTAAAGTGGACATAATGGCATTATGGAAGAGAACAGTGATGCACGGTGCAGGTTTTGCTGAAATGGAACAGCAACAAAGCCAGCGTTTGTCCAGAAGAACAGAGGAGCTGGCGTGAAGATCCTTTCCCGGGGGATGACAGCTCATAATATTGGACATAGTGGCTTATCGACGCTCAGGCACTCACTGGATTCCCTATGACGAGTCGGCGTCGAGCCGGATGGATGACAGTGCTGGAGCATGTGCGTCGACAGCTGCCGTAGCTCCGTTTGGAGACTCTTCTTGCCTGTGTTGGCCGTTTGCTTTTCAAGGCGGGATGTTGATAACTCAGATGAAGCTCATCAGATGGCAGGTTCCAGTCAATGCTTCCAATATCTGAGACAACGCGGAGGGTTCGTTGCAGGACCACGGGGCCTGTGAACAATAGGGCTCGGGTGACAAATCCATTGTTTACACAGTAGTGCTGTTCGGATCAAAGGGCGGCATACTTCGGGAACCGACGAGAGCTGATACAATGGCTTCGTTGTGCATGGAACCGTCATAATGATCAGAAATGCAGCCGTCTTGTACGACGTGAATCCAAGGTATAAATCCCACGACGTCTGTCTGCATCTTCTGTGAATGTCCCGGGTAGCAGTTTTCCCCTTTTTCTTTTGCGGTAACAGGTTTTCTCTCTTTCTTATTCGTTTCTCGCCTTCGACCTTGAAGACTTTGGTAGTCAACCTATAACTTCCATTTGACAGTCACCTTTACCAACCGCAGGTCGGACGAAAACTCAAAAACATGAAGCACGATAATTCCCTTCAAACACCGGTGGTTGCGCACCCCGAGGGCTTGGGCCAAAGCAGTGCGCAAGAACCCGACTCTCTCTCAAGCAACCAAGATCCCGACGGCGGCGACCCAGTGATAGGCGAGCAGGACCTCGCCCCAATCAAAGCCCGAGTGAAGGAGTACATCCATCGCCATACCCGGCAATGTCACCACGTCTACCACTCCTCTCCGTCGGGCGGAAATGGCGAAGAGATGCACCAAACGGTCTGGATGCTCAAACGAGCTCAGAGAATCAACTCAGACCTTTGGTTCGTGCAACGGTCGCTGACGGATGAAAAGGGAGTGACGAGGACACAACTGCATACACAGCTCCTTCCTAAGCTTGATGCGTGCTTGAAGGACCTGGATACGTTGCATTCGTTGAAGAGAGAGGTTAGTAAGAGGCAGGTTCAGGTTCCGATGAAGAAAGGAAGGAAGGATAGTAAGTCGTCGGCTTCGATGTTGATGAGGAGCTTCTTTCCTTTTCATTTCCGTCGCCCTGCCCTTTTGAAGCTACGGCGGTAGAAAGTATGGCTAGGTGGTAAGTGGTTGGAGGGCGCAACCCGGAACTTGTCGGTTTTGAAATCCTATGATTTTTAATCTGAGTATTATTTGAACGGAAAGCAGTGTCTGTTGATGTTGGGTTTTAGTTGTAGCAAGAACTTTTGGTGTTCATGGGAGTGATTTGTGGCAGGTGCTGATGGCTCTTACGCTCTTTCCACAACCAATCCCAACAAGGAGTTCTTTCCATAACAAATTTTGACACAGAGTTCTTTCTGAAGTTAATTAGCGATCGACGAAGTGTGAGGGTAGAGATATGGGACAGAAGGGTCTTTATCTTCTTTTTGCTGTCCTCACTTAATCAACACCATCCTCGCAACCATATCACTCCTGATTATAATCATGATTCAGTGACCAAATCATACCTTCGACCGCCCAAGCGTTGACCTACCCCCAGATACCGTGACCACCACAGACGGTAAGAACTCTGATACCCTGAACTGCGAGAGAGGGAAGCCAGCTGACACTTGTCCCTTATAGACCATGGAAGCGAAGGTCTTGTCTCCTGAGCACGGCCTGCGGAAGGAACCGACAAACAAGATACCCTCATCACCGACCACGGCTCATAGAGTGCGCGCTGGACCCTCGCCGTGGCCTAAGACTGAGCTGGAAAAGGCACAGGGGCGCCCAGTCGATGCGAAGGGAAAAGGATGTACTCCAAAGCAGCCGAGGCCCCGTCGCTACGCCTTTTCAACAGACAAGGCTCTCGAGCATCTAGCTCAAAACGATCCAGTTGCCGAGTTTGACCGCATACATGAACGCCTTGAAGAATTTAAGAGATACCTTGAGCTGCCTACCGTCCTCGACCCGTTCAATACCCTGGTTAAAGTATTGAGACAGTTTAAGAGACGTCGCGATGAAGAGGTCTTCAAGGGGATACATTTGACCGACTGGGAACTCGAAAAGGAAGTGGACAAGTGCAGGAACGCGTTTCAAACCGTGCTGAAGGAGATACAATCTGCGCTCAGGGCCGTCGTCGAGGAGTTCTTTCTTGTTCGCGGACCGCTCCTGGGCGAGCCAAACCGGAACCTGATCGTTGTACAGGAGAGCTTCAGGGTGTTGGAGGACTTAAGGGCTACGTTTCCTGACACCGTGGCTGAGTTTGGGAAGCAAGCTGGGCCGGCGGATGGAGGAGGGATTGCGGCTCCGCCGAATTCTCGGGCTGAATCGTCGGACTACGGTTCTTCTCAACCACCCCAGCGGTCCTCTCCAACACGAAAAGTCACTCACTGGCCGACAGCAAGCCCAACACAGTCGACTCCTTCAACGCCAAACAAAAGTCCACAAAAGAGGGATCGGGGGGATAGTGAGGAACCAGAAGATCTGGCTGTGTGCGTCAAGAGGAGGAAGGTTTATGGGATTGAATCGGAAAAGAGGGCCCGGGCGGATATTGAGGATTTGCAAGACGTCAAGAGGAAGAAGGTTCATGAACTTGAAACACAAGAGAGGGCTCGGATGAACAGTGAAGAACCACAAGATGTTTCTGTGTGTGTCAAAAGGAGGAAGGTTCATGAGAGTTGTTTGATGTTGTGAGCGGGAATGTCGTTGGGTTGGTTGTTTCGTTTCCCCGGAGTGTTTCCTTGGATTAGCGGATGGTAGGCAAAGTCCGGATGTTTTTTTAGAGCGATACTACCTTGGAAAGTAAACACATAGACATGTTTCCCATCAATAAGACACTCCTGGTCTGTGAGTGAAAGGCGAGTGATGGTATATCAGGGGAATGTCGTATTCGATGATGGGTGGTATTGAACCCTAACCCTTTTAAGATGCCGTGGACGACCAGTCGGGCGTTTCGCCTGTTAAGCGAAAAGGGGGCTCCACACCTGGCCTGGAAAAGGGGGGAATGTGAGTGTCTAACAGAATTGGCTGTGAATCACACCAATTCGAGATAGAGAGGATGACCGGGAGAGGAGGCACGCTGTGAGCTCAACCTCTTGGAGACGATGGCTCAATTCTAAATTGACACGGGCGTTTTGCGTTTTCCGTCTTTCCAAAGAACCTGTTGCTGCAGGTGGAAGGTGTGCCCCCTTTTGAATCTCGGGTGAATTGTTAGATGTTTCCATTTCCTTGCAGTGGCAGTCTCAAGCCAGTGTCACAGGTCACTCGAGGCTGGATGTTCTAGCCCCACCTCGTCCCGCTTTCCGCCCCTTCCGTTGGAGGTCTTGGCCCCGGCTGACCCTGTCCTGCCCTGTCCTGTGCTGGGTTGCAGTGAGAAGGTCGAAACACTGCCCTGGAAGGCGAGCGCCTGGGCGGTCCCTATTGGCCAAGCGACATGTTAGTGCTAGCGCCCACAATTCGTGCCATCAGCACCACTGGCAGAACTTATCACTAACAGTAGCAGCCACCACCACACCCCAGGCAAATGACATCCGGAGGCACCTCACTACAGTGTCGGGTGCGACTGTTGCGTGACGAGGTTCAGGTTCTCGGCGACTTCCACTCCGTGCTGGAATCTTGCGCTTCCACTTTCACTTCCTTTGAACCACCTCACTTTCAACAACTTGGAAGTTCCGAGTCCCGTTCCTCCTCCTCCTCCTCCCCTCCTTCCCGCCAGCTATCGAACCAATAAACCGACCACAACCCGCTCAGTCACGATCACAGCGTTAGGTTCGACTGGAGACTCTTGCGATTGACGACTGACACACCGGCGCGTGAGAGAGACATCATCATCACCATCATCATCATCATCACCACTGCTGCTGGCACAGGCTGAAAGGTCAACAGAGGACAGAGGGCAGGACCTGGGGATTTCCGTTCCGGTATACCATTTTGGGGTTCCTTCCACTTGTTGTCTTGAATACCGTTCTACGTCCATCGTTTTAATGGGTGAGTTTCAGCTTTTCTCTTTCTGCTATTTCTGTTTCTATGTTTCCCGTCTGTCAGCCAATCTCAAGCACTTTGTTCCCGGCCCCGACCCCCGACTCCGAACCCATACCTCTCTACCCGATCCGGCCCCGTTCGAGTCTATATCCGTGTCTTGCGTGACTTGGGCAAACTCCCGAGTCGAGTCCTTTGACGAGCGACGGAACGAACAATGGCCAGCATCCTCCCTAGCATGAGTGGGCTTTGGCAGTGGCCGGCTTCTGGCATGAGGTGCTCTGTGATACCAGTCACTCGACACTAGGTATACCCAGTCTCCACCAACGAACGGGGCCGCCGGCTAGAGTGTGAGAATCACAGAATGGGGCCACAATGTCGCAAAAAGTCTACGAGAAAGTGTTACGTCGAGCGGATCTGGGCGAGTTTAGCCGCTTTTGGTGATTCTGCAACAGAGTCTCCAGCATGCTGCTTGTCCGCGCCGACGTCTGCGTCTCGGTCTGCGTCTCCGTCTCGTTCGGCACAATGGTGGCCGCATCACTGGAGAGAATCACTAGAAGCTCCATCACACATCACACTTCCTTCCACTTCTCTCCTCCATTCTCCTCCCCTCCTCCATTCAGCTGCCCCGGTCTGCCCGCCAACCAACAATTGTTCAACAACAACTCCTCCCGTCTTTCTTTCTTTTTTTCCCCTCCCCGCTCCTCTCGCTCCCCTCCCCTCAACAGCTCCAACCCTTCAATGGCCACAAGGTCCTAACCACCCGCCCTCTTCCGCTTGATCCTATTCTTCCCTCTCCAACATTTGATCATCTTTGTTTGGCCTGTTTCGGCCTTTGCGCGCGCAACTTAACACACTCCCCCGCATTGCGCAGCGCCCTTCGGTTGTTGGCCTGACCCTCGCTGACTCGATCGCTCACTTCCAATGTTCGACACAGAAAACCGACATCGCTAAACGTCATCCTTCTTTGCGCAATCTTCGACACTCCTTTGAGGCCAGCCGGTTACTGCAGGAGCTTTCGCAAGTCTCGCGCCCATTCTACACACGCCCTCTTTTCGCACACACACACTTCGATCGCGTCGACTTCGAAAGTCTCGCTCGACTCTGCCTAATCCCAAGCAATAATTCTCCAATCACTTCACATACGCAACTGGAGGAGGACATCAGGGTACGTGCCAAATACCTGACTCACCATGGCCAGCGAGGAGCATATGAGGTGGCTCATACACACATGTCATTGACGGGCCCAACAATGTTTTCCTCGTTTTGTTGGCGGAAAGCTCGTCGGATGACCGACTGCCTAGACACCAGCTAACTTGCACAATAGCCGTCTGCCTTGTTTCAGCTTTGCCTCGAGACCCTAGCGCTTCGGTTACATTCCCCAGGCACCTTTCCCGACTAGCTTTTCCCCAACTCGCGACCTCGTCCCTTCCCGACGTTCGGTCACGATCATGCTCAATATGTCCAACATTATGAGCAACCGCAACAGCACCCCCGAGGCTAGCAATGTCTCTTCTCTGAGGCCTCCCTCTTCCCGGGCTATTGGCTCCAACCACGGCCTTCGCGCCTCTGCCGATGTGGCCGCTCTTACCGGAGCCCAGGCCGCCGCAAGCCGAATTCGCCCGTCGTCCGACTTTTACGGCCAGCCGCAGTCCGGCCAGGTGCAGGGCAATGCCGAGCTGGATCCCCAAGACAAGCTTGCCCAGCAGTGGATTGCCGACATTGATCAATATGAGACCACTCTCGAGGAGATGGCCGCCGCTACGCTTGATCAGGACTTTAAGGATGAACTCAGCGCTATTGAACAGTGGTTCCGCGTCCTGAGCGAAGCTGAGCGCACAGCTGCCCTTTATGCTCTGCTTCAGCAGACCACTCAGGTCCAGATCCGGTTCTTCATTCAGGTCCTTCAGCAGATGGGCAAGAATCACCCCATGTCGGGAGTTCTGTCCCCTGCTAACTTTGACAAGGGTTCGTGCAACTGCCCCATTGCTTTAATATTGAATGCCAGGCTGACACCGTCTCTTAATTATCTATAGATCCCATGTCGAGCCGCTTGAGCGATGCTATGGGCAAGCTGGAAGTCGGATCGGCCCGTAACTCTCTTGCCCGCCCCAGTGGCGGCGCCAACAAGAGACACTCGGGTCTGGATCAGACCACGATCAATACCATGTTCCCGGATGCTGTTGCGGCCATTGCTACGGAGAAGGCCAAATTTACGCAGCAGACAGGCAACCCTCCGCCTTCGAACCGTAACAGCCTGGTTGACAACCGCAACTCCCTCGCTGCCCCCACGGTTTCCGGCCCCAAGGATGACACCAATGGACAAAACCCGGCCTCTCCGTGGGGCCCCAGTGACGCTTCTCGGCCCAAGTCATCCACCGGCCAGACTCCGATGGGCCAGTTTGTGCAACCCCCGCCGTCGGCCGGTGGTTTGCGCTCCCCTCGCCCTCCGCAGCTGAGCAGTAACACAAACATTCAGAGCACGACCCTTACTGCGGCTGAGCCGCAGCTGACCGAGCTCCCGCTGCTATCCCCTTACACTTCTAGTGGTAACTGGGCCTCGATGGTCAACACGCCCATGGTTCCAACTTTCGGCCAAACGCAAGGAAACAACGCCGATATGGTAGCCAATGCGACAGCGATGAAGCTGGCCGCACTCTCGACGGTAAACAATCGCTTTGCTTTGGACGACGCGCGCCGCTATCGCCGTGCTCGTTCCAACGATGGAGCACCTGGCCATAACCACGCTCAGCATCCCCTTTCGCCGGGCCCTCAGGGAATTCCGAGCACCAATGTGGTCATGATCAACGAGCACGGGCAGGTCTTGAGCCACGACCATGTTTTGGCGCTTCAACAGCAACAGCAACAGGGTCTTGGCGGCTTTGGCGGTCATCGGTCACGCCCCACCTCGCCCGGTATTGCGGTGCCCAACTACGGCCCCGCGCTGCAGTTTACTTCGCCGCAGAATAATGGCTTCCTCAGTGCGTATGACGGTGGCGCGCCCGGCTTGATCAACAATGGACTGGTTCCAATGATGAATCAATTCAACTTGGGCGGTCACCACACAGAGGGCTATCTTTCGGATCATTCTGAGATCAATCGCGGCCGCTCTCCGCGTGGTCGGAGAGGCAGCTCGAAGCCGCCCGAGGATCCTACCGACCCTACTCTCCTGCAGGATATCCCTAGCTGGCTGCGGAGCCTGCGTCTGCACAAGTACACAGACAACTTGAAGGACATGAAGTGGACGGACTTGGTTGAGCTGGACGACAAGCAGCTGGAGGAGCGTGGTGTCAATGCTTTGGGCGCCAGACGCAAGATGCTCAAGGTCTTTGAACAAGTCAAGGGTGAGTCTTGCAATTCCGTATGGACTCAAGTTGATCGAAAGCTAACAACCTTGTGCAGAGGCCAAAAACGAGGGGAAAATCTAGCCTCGAAAGCTGTTGCGATAGAGATCCAGGATAGGCACCCACGAACTTGGGACAGGCGCCCACTGGACTCGCCAACAACAGGGCATTTTAACCAAGGCCTGTCAACAACTACGTAGAGCAGAAGTGTTGGAGGTTGCCGAGAACGCGGTCGGGATATATGGTGATGTAGCCGGTATGAGCTACTCTGGCAAACCGATTTTCTTTTCTTTCTTTCGTTCGTTCTGATTTAATGTCCACAATGCAATAGTTTTGCTACCTATATATGGGGACAGGAGGCAGATCTTTTTTGAGTAGAGCTGAGTTGGTGGGCAGCAATGATTCCCACTCATTGTCACATGTCAAGGCCATCATACAAACACATCCGAGGAGAATCATGAGAAACCAGGTGAAGATAATACAATACGCGAACGTATACAAAGTATTTATTGTTGATGGCAGTCGTTGCGAGACGGGATTTGCGGTAGTGGAAAGCCCAGATCCCAAGCCCGAAGTACATGGAGAAAAGAATTGAACTTGGTTGGTGAAGTGAGAGATGTGCGTACTTGTTGATATTGTAATGAAGCTAGCGAAGAACATTCAACTATCTTGCAGTCAAACCTCCTCCTAGGTCAAAGGCAATTCTGCGCTCAAGATGGCTTCAGTGTCTTTCTAGTCGTGGTGATGCATAAAATGGAGTGAATGGTCGAGGTTCCAGATTAAAGTGGGTTTCTAGAAAATGCAGGGTCTTGATTGGCCATGAGCTCAATTTTCGACTTATCAATTCGTCTTTCACAACTCCGTCACCTTCACAGGAACATCAACCTCTCAACCTCCAATTATCAATCTCAACCTGGCACACTGCTTTATCGCAAACTTGTTCCTTGGCCAAACCCCAAGCCATTGACGGTCTACGCATAATCATAAGCGGTCTTTCGGGAAACGCCTGCACAGTCCGCGTCTTGCAGCACAGGCCTTGTCCGCCCTTCGACCTCTTGAAAAACGGAGCTTTAAGACCCGCCAAGATTTGTATCCTTCACTCAACCAACTCGCTCGTTCACAAATTATCGATATCGCCAATATCTGCCATCGAACTTGCAGTCGCCGATGGATTTCACCAAACAAGTAGAAATTGGGAACTGAGGAATTAGTCTGGCGCAACGGTCTGGGAGATTGGCGAATTGGAAGACGTTCCGTGTGAACCAGAACTGAGGCGCGAGGTGATTCACATCTTCGAGCCTACGGACCGAGATCGTCACTTTGGACGAAAAAGCACGCGCGAACGGGACACTTTTTTGCTCACTGGACGAGGGCATACCTTGCGGTCCTCTCAGAAAAATCAGCACATCAAACATCGCAAAGAATATCCAACAGATCACATCAGGCAAGGTGCCTATAGCTCAAGATGAACGACAGGATGGATATCGACGACCACTCGCCAGCTCACGATGCTGGCGAAGAACGAACCGGCGTTTATAGTGCCGCATATTTCTACAAGCAGTATGACGACGACATACCACTGGACCCCGAGCTGATGGCCGGAAACGATGATCAAATGGACGGCCTCGACGACTACGATCTCGACGACGGAGAGATGCAGGACGGCTTTGTTGACCCCGAAGAGGAATTCTTAGACTCTGATACCGAAGAAATCCGAGCCGAAATTCACAAATTCGAAACCATCCGCGACGCATGGTTAGCTGAACACCGTGCCGACCTCCCCTCAGCTGCTTACCCAACCCTCCCTGGCGTCTCGAAATCTATGTCAAAACAAATTAACAACAGCCTCAACGATGGAATCGCCACCACCGGCACTGCTCCCTCAGCACCAGCACCCAAACCCACCAGACCTCGTCGCAAACTCGGCCCCCGCAAGCCTCCGCGTCCTCCTCCGGAAATCCAAATCCGCATCGCCGCGGCCCGCTCCGCCTTCGACCGCCGCGAGTACCAACAAGCGATTAATATGGTGAAGGAGATCATCCGGCAGCGCCCCGCAACGCCGCAAGCCTGGAACCTCTTGTCCCTAATCCACGAGGAACTCGGCAACCGCGAAGCGGCGACCATGTGCTTGATCTCAGGCGCCTGGCTGATCCCCAAGGACGCGCGCCACTGGATGAACGTGGCGCTCTACTGTCTGTACGGGGTCGACATGATGGACGAGGTCGACCCCCGCCGGAAGCTGGCGCTGGAACGGGCGGTTATGTGCTACTCGCAGGCGTTGCAGGCGGATAAGCAGAACGTGGAGGCGCGCACGGGGAAGGCTGATGCGCTGATGCAGCTGGGCCAGAGCCATCTGGCGCTGGCGCAGTATTTGCGGGCGCTCAAGGTGCAGCCGTTGAATATTCGAACCGTAAGAAACCTCGCGGAGGCGGCACTGGATGGGAGGGATCCGAGGAAGAATGCGGAGGCGGCGAAGGCGGCGTATAGGCATATTATTGAGTATCTGTGGAGCCAGGGTGAGGAGGTGTATGAGGCCATGGAGGGCGGGTTTGAGTGGAGTGATTTGAGAATTTACCTCGAGTTCTTTACCATTTTGGAGCAGTGGGAGCAAGGCGCGGCGGAGCTGAGGAGGGTTGCGAGGTGGAAGCTGGGCCGTAGGGCGGAGGAGTTTTGGGATCGCTGGCCTGGTGAGGAAAGGGAGTGGGATGAGGATGAGGAGAGGAGGGAGTTGTGCGAGGATTATGAGCCGGGACGGTTCTCGCCGATGCAGTACGGACGGGCGCTGCCCGTGGACTTGAGGGCTAGGCTGTACGTCTTCAGGATGAAGATGGGAGATATGTACGAGGCGGAGAGGCATCTGACATCGTTGGATCCGACGGCGGACACGGCGGTTGAAGACTTTTACGACTTCCCCGATTGTTTGAAGGATATTGGTAATGCCCTGCTGGACAACGAATCTCCGGCGAAGGCGTTGCAGTACTTCAACTTATACGAGAAGATTGCCGATCAGGCTGGCGATATCTCGATGGATGCCGACATCCTCGTTAGTCTCGGTCGGTGTCACATGGCCTTGGGCGACAAGTTCGCCGCCGAAGAACGCTTCATTGCCGCCATTGAAGATGATGAGGACAACATTGAGGCCCGCGTCTGCCTCGCCAACATGTACGAGCACGTGGCGGACCCGGAAGGTCGCGAAGAAGCTTTCCTTTTGGTCAGAGATGCTATGAACCTCGAGGCCAACCAGTACACCCTTGACCAGGAAGGGAATCTGGTCCCCAAGAGAAAGCGTCGCAGAGCTACCGGTCCCAGAAAGCCGCGCAAGCCGAGAGATCCTAACAAGCCGAGAGACCCAAATAACCCGAAGAAGTATGTCCCGCGCCGTATCATCAACGCGGAGAAGCGCAAACAGGTGGATCTTGAACGCACTAAGGAGGCGACCAAGAACTACGAAATTGTGCAGGAACTGCAAGAGCGGGCTTTCCATAGCGACGACCCTGAAGCCATTCAGAACTGGACACGTGCCGCCAGGGACCTCGTCGAAGACTTCCGCTCCTACAAGGAGTTCTACCCCTGGGACAAGTACGTCAAGTATCTGGGTCTTGGTGGTACCGGTGGTGGTGGTGCTGCCGTGCCGTCTAGGAACTTGAAGCTGGCAGCCATGGCCGAACGTCTCCGTCAAGGACTCAATCCCGAGAACGGTGATGGCACTGACAACATCCCCGCCGCCTCGAAGGCCCGCGTCCTCAAGTTCCCTTCTGCCCATCGCGGCATCCCCTTCTCCGCCTGGCTCGACATCTTCCTTTCCCTCGCCTTCGCCCTCGTCAGACAAAATCAACATCGCGAGGCCTACGCCGTCTGCCACGCCGCCAGGGACTCCGTAGTCTGGACTGCCACGGATTCGACATACCTCATCCACGTGGCCTGGGCGTCGTGCGCCGTGTACGCCGGCGACGAAGAAACCTGCGTGGCCATCGCCCGCTACTTCATGCGCGACTACCTGCCCGGCACCGACTCGTATCGGATGTTCGCCGCCATGTGTCGGACCTGCCAAACGCCCGTGAGCTGGTACACCTCCGGCCCTGCGCAAAAGTTCATTCTAAGGCAGATCAAGACGATGGATGCCCTTGTTATGCGCCAGAACGGCCAGGATGAGTTTCCCGCGCCGGCATTACAAAGATCGCCTTCTAAGTCACAGCAATCACCCATCAAACCTCAATCCCGCGACCTTGCCGCACCACCCGCTTCCCAACAATCCGAATCCAACAACAACAACAACCCCCAATACCCACCCGAAGGCGACATAACCCTCGACGTAGCCCTCCTAACAATCTACGGCCACATCCTCTTCACAACAACCTCCTACTCCTACGCGCTCTCCTACTTTGCGCGCGCCGCCTCCTTGGACCCGGACAACCCGCTCATCAACCTCTCCATCGGGCTCGCTTACGTTCACTACGCCCTGAAAAGACAAGCCACCAACCGCCAATACTTGCTTACGCAGGGGTTCGCTTTCCTGTTCAGGTACTACCGCAATCGTACCGAGGAAGATCCCACTGCGACGCTAGGGCAGAAAATGGAAGCCCATTTTAATATGGGAAGGGCGTATAGTTTGATCGGACTTGGGAATCTTGCGGGAGGGTTTTATGGACGGGTTTTGGAGGAGGCTGAGAGGGTTAGGGACCTGAAGGGAATGAGTGGGGGATATGGGGAGGAAGAGGGAGGAGATAAGGGGAGGAGTAAATGGGAGGAGACACTGGTGGTGGAGGCGGCGTATAATGTGAGGTGTATGTGTTTTTTGTTGGGGGATGTGAAGGGGGCGAAGGCGGTGGCGGAGCGGTGGTTGGTTTTGGAGTGATGGGACGGGAGCACGGTGAGAAGGTGAGAAGAGAAGGGAGAAAGAGACGGTGTTGAGAGTTGAATGGTGGCATTTCCTTTGTCTAGAGGTAGCATAAGACGTATGGTATGGTACGGTACGGTAGTATGGTATAAGGAAGCATAGGTATGGTAGGCAGGATATGGTAGGGTATCGGAAAAGATAAAGAGATGGGTGGTTGAAGTACAGCATCAAGTCATACGTACAAAGCAAGCAATCGGATAACAAACTGTTCACTACCAAGCCTCACAAGGAATATAAAGGAGATCTCACGACCTTCCAACCACATTCCGACCTTACTCCGACCACGAATTTATCATACGACCATAGGCACTTGGGCTAAAAACTCGGGATCCCGTCCGCTCTCCCCTAGATAAGCCAGTGACCGCCAGGCTAGTATTCGGATCGGTAACGATTGGTGAATAACCTAGTATTGTATGTCTCTTTCCTTTTTTGATCTTTCTCCTTGTTCCTTCCTCTTCATCCAATCTTTTAGGCCACTAGAGGGAAAAACGGTCGCTTGTCGGAGTGGGAGGTGTCTACATGCCGTTATAAGTGCCCTCTCTACCACTTTTGTCCTTTTTGTCCTCTTGTCTAGATTTTTTTTCAAGAGAGGAGATTTGTTTCTTTTCGGGAACCTTGATGTGGCTGAAAGGGTTGATTACGATTGACACTTATGCCAATAGGGCTAGGTTATTCGACTTGATGACTAGATGTTTAGTTTCTTCTGCCATGTCCGCTTTTTTTCTTGCTATTCCTGTATGTGGTCTTTGACAACCGATTGTAGAATGCAATAGTTTGAGATCCTAGGGCGACGCTAACAAGACCATATGTACTAGGTAATCATCACCATTGCTCCTGACTAAGACGGAACCCAGCATACCACGAACTATCCAGCCATGTACGAGCGTGGCGTAGGAAGCTTTCGGCAAGTAGAAAGCCGTTCACCTTCTCTTTACTACGTCCGTAGGTTCCTCCTTCCTGAATGGTCATTGAAACGACGTGAGACTTTATCCTATCCCATCATCTACACCTTTCAACTCAGTTGCCAAGTCAATGTTATAATCAAGGCGGTGACCCGAATCCTATTCAATGGATCTTCGCACTGCCTTGCTTACTTGACAGGATCCGAAGCTATCTTGCGATACTGTGCTAAATGCGAGTGTGTTATCATACTGTTCATGCTTCATATTGTTCTTGAGGCGATGAAGGCGATTGAGGCGGTGTTTGGCAGCGTTCAAGATTTGCCTCTAGGGGTCGATGCGGTCTGGTCAGGAAGTGGATTGCGGTGTTCAATGTTTGCGGATCTACGCGACATACCTTGAGAGAGTTGAAACACGATCTAGCACTTTCGGGGACCTTGGGGTTAGCTAGGATGATAACTATTCTAGGAGGTGTTTGTGTGTTTGTTCCTCTATTGTTCCTCAAGATTGCTCATTTGTCTTCGATCGCTTTCTGCCACTGCAGTCTTGAACGTCATTTTGTATGTTTGCTTGGTTTATGTTTCAATGTCTTCATTATGAAACGTTGGAATGAAGTTGCGCGTGAATAAGATGCGCTATCATTTCGAGATTTATGCCTCATTATGAGAAGACCAAATAGAACTTCGATCAGCTGAACAATGCCAGGTTGAAGCTTGTTGCTCGGTCTCAGTCAGTATGTGAAGTGCCTGGAGATAGAGTAGTTTCACGGCGCCTACCGCTCTCACTCAACCTCACCTTAGACTTGTAAGCTTCTCGGCAGGCACAAGGTGACGAATCTAAGACAAATATCATCTTCATAGATCTCCTATCAAGGAACAGAACGTCTAGCACCAAAAGTCAGACGGATAGCCACATTGCATATTCAAGCCTTCCAAGCGCCATCAGCCAGCCGCTCTGGCTCGTCCAGATCCGAAGACTTTTTGTGAACCACCAGGGGAAGTGTGTTACCTAAAGAATCCCCGCTTTCTTTGCCCATATTTTCAGGTTTCACAACTATTCGATATGGTAGGGCACTTGGAAGAAAAGACAGGGTCTCGGACTAAGCCGCCGTCTTTGGTGACAATGCCCGAAGGTCAAGGAAGGGGTCAGGTTGCACAAGGCCTGTCCCGGAGAGGTTACGCGATAGGCTTGACATACCTGGTACCCGAAGCCCGAGGAATAGGTATGAAAGGGGAGTGATTTACAAGAAACGGGAGGGAAGCAAGAGAGGAATATGTACCGAAGACTTGGAAGAACTGGGCACTCGGGGCATTATCCTTGTGTACATCAGTGAGTCGTTGGGTTTACATAGCAAGTCATGCCGAGGTCATGTTCATGGCGTTTATCTGCCATGGCGCCAACTTACTGTTATTTGACTGTTGGGATTAATCACTTGATCTGATTTTTTGGAGCTGAGGTTGGTAGGGTTTGACCTGATGGAAAATATTTTTTTAACCAACTTCAGCCGCAGTGATGTTGTCTGGTTCACTTGAATCCCAATAGTAGGAGGGTTACCCAATAGGGCAGGGGGCGAGAGATACTTGAATGTTCCTGGATTCGATCTCAAGAGAAAATGCCCCTGAAGGTGCCTTGTTGGGCGATGGCGTGCCTGAATCAATGGAGCGGGGCAGAGGCAAGTAAGACGGCAGAGAAGCGGGATGGCCCAGCAAGGACTCAAGCAGACTCAGAGCCACGTCACGGGCTGTCCTGCGAGATACAGCTGGTGACCACTGCGGCATGGTATCGACCATAGACAGATAAGGCAAGAGGCAGACCGGCCTTACCAACAACCCGTGATTCGGGTCCAGGCCTTTGGTCACTGCGTCAATGGCATGTTGATCATCAATATTGAAGCTGCCGGCCGTGTGTTGGATTTTGCAGTTCCTGATTCCTCACCGGACGGGAGACAGCGCCGGAAAAGGCATTTGGACCTGGATATTGCAGTATTGCAGCGAGGGCTCCTCGCCCAGACCACGTCATCGGGTGCTGATAGGGTGGTGATGGCTTCCCTTTTCCTTGGTCAAGGCCGATAGTGCTTCCGCCTTTGGAGGATCACAACTCAAAAGGGCAAATAGACATGATGAATGATAATGGGGCGAAGAGAATGAGAAGGGATCTCCGATAGCTGACGAGGCAGGATTGAGTTTGTCCTGCCGGTGGCCGCGCATCGGACTTGAACTTGTAGCTTAAGCCCTCCTATACCCTCCGGATATCCAACAGTCAACACAGGCCACTGTCCGTTCCAGACTCGGCTTGATGGGTGGCCGGAACGGGCGGAGGAGGACCGCGGCTCCGATGAGGGAGGGGAAACTCGGGTAGGGTGCCCAATCGAGGAGAAAACAAGGAGTTGCACTGCCGTCCGATGAAGAGTTTGCGAGGCCTGAAACCAGCCAGCCAGCCTCTGTCTGGGCATTTGTGTGCTTATGTATGATGGTGTATGTCGTCGGACTCGGAGGTGGTGGTGACCGTGGTGGTGGGGGATCGTGTCGATCTGGTGTCCAAGAAGGGTAAGCAAGCAGACGGATGGGTATCTCCACGCATGGAGGCGTTCGTTTTCCCGTTGGAAACCATCAGGTGATGACAGTGAAATGACGAAAATAGGAGTTGTGATGTCTACAAACTTTTGAGTTTGGAAGTTGCTTGTCATCCAGTCGAGCCCGTGCCAAGAAAGCTGTCATACTGTCAGTGATTGCCAGTGGCGCTGTCAAGGGTGGTTTAGCGTAGTGTAGCGCGTGGCTAGCGGGTATGCTGTGGAGGAAGTTCAGACGGCGTTAACAAGCGCGCGCATCGTCTCAAGAAGCGCTTGGGGAGAGAACTGGAAATAAAGGATCATCAACCGGGTTCAATGACAAGATGAACTGATTGAAGCCCACGATGTCACTGTCACCAGGAGGCCATGGTGTTTTCGTGCCGGCGGGAAGCTTTGGCCCCCATTGCAGGTTTGGCGTTGGTTGAAACAAATAGATGCAAGTTCGTTTCCGTCAACGCCCGCCGACAACAGCGGATGGTGTGCCCGCTGTCCGGGGCTGTTTTTCTTGCAGTGGTCAACGTCGCCAAACGACAAAAAATATCATTCATTCAGAAAAGTTTGCACACAGTATGTTCAGTTGACTCTAAGAATCGGGAGTTTATCCCACACACATGATGCATCTTGCCGTTGCGAACGACTCTTTACCGACGCAGTGTATCGCTGTAAACGCCAGGAAGGAGGTCATCGTCAACGATGGGAAAGGACGAGCAGACTGTTTCTCAAAAAGTGTTCAGCAGTTCAATTTTGGCACAACCCCCCATAGCGTGTCATTCAGCTGCGTTAGCGCGTTTCAAACTTTGCACCCCTCTTTTCGCGGCTCCGACTGGACGGGATTGGAGGGCGATCCGGCCAATTCCGCCCAGAACGAACCCGTCTTGTCAGATTCGTCCAGCCCTTATTACCCCTGGGGCGCAATTCCTCTATCAAAAGTTGAGATGAACTGTTTGGGGAAGCGATGAGCAATCACAAAGTCGGGTTACCTGTCATCATGAGAAAAATGGTCTCGGCATTTCGAGAAACAATACAACCTCGGAAGCTACCTACCTAGTGCTAAGATCTGCAGTCCGTTGCGCGGAAGCAACCTCAACACGCCGTGCCCAGGTTGTTGGCGGGCAAAACAAGGCTTCGGGAGTTTTGCTCCATGACGATATCAGCGGCTTTTATCGATTTATCCCTCGGTTTTATCCACAAATCCAGGAACCATCCAACCAGGTGGTCCAAGATAGCTGCAAGAGGTGAAAAAAAAAATACATCCTCACGTCAGCCATCAGCCACGAGATATTCCGGGCCTCGATTGACAAAATCTTCACACCAACGGCCCGTCTTCCCCTCCTCTTGCTTCTGGAACCTCTTTACAACCTACGGGGCCGATGACTGCGCCGTCCGCTGTTGCACTCGCGCAAACCGTTAATATCTGGATATTGGTACGGCACAGGCGGACTGAACACCGCAGCGAGCCAGCGGGACTGGACACGCACGCTAGAACACCAGAATTTTTTCCATGCAGCTGCACAGTGAAAAAGTTTGACTGGAGCTTTTTCCTCCCTGGGCAAAAGAGGCCGAGAAAGCAAAGACCTGGACTTGGTACGGAGCGGGGTGGCGAACATGATTGGATCCTCTGAGCAAATGGCTCTCGCTAGAAACTGACTTCCAATGACTTCACAGGCCGCCGAACGTACGTCCACTCCAGCCGAGGACAACCTCCCACGACCTCCCTCTCCCTCTCTTCTCCTCTCCCAATCGTGCCAACACACCCTTTTCATGATGGATGGTGTCCGAATACCCGCAGGTTGCAACCAAGTCGTCGCAATCCAGGGGAAATGTCCACCAACCACCCAATCAATGTCTAGTGGCGGCTGCGAGATGCAGGTACGACCTTGGCTTGTCCCCCCTTCCCGTCTGTCTGTCCCAAGCCTCCGCCTGAATTGCGTGCATTTGCACCTTCTTAGTTTGCGTCCCAACTCAGGTCCCAACTCATCTTCCAGGCTTGACTGCCGACTGAGTGTGATAACATGGGAGAGAAAATATTGTCCGTCGTCGTCAACCCGTCTCAGCCCGCCCCTTGTTTCTTGTTTTACTGCCCAACTGAACCGCTCGCCAGCCCACGATGACGCCGTCATGTTTCCTCTCATTCCATCTGTTTCTCAGTCACAAAGAAAGCCCCGACACTAGTCTTGTGTCAAGCTGATATTTGACACCTGCCCAGCTGCGCTTGGCCATGAACTAACCGCGATACGCTCACGATGGCGGTTCCATATCCTCGGCAGCCATTCCATCGCGTTAATGGGAGGGGCCATGGCCGATTTCGACCCATTCCAATCGCTGGACTAGACCCCGCCAGGCCCATCACGGCGCGGCAGGTGGGGGCCCAGGGGCTGTTCAGGTGGGCTTCAGAAGTTCAGGCGGGTCCAGAAGAAGCGAACGAAGGTGTGGAATGGAACATTTGTTCCTGTTGCCGGCCACGAGTGATCAACACCAGCACATGGCTGGGCGTGCACTCGGTTGGCCAAGCTGCCTGCGGGGTGTCAAACAGGTGATGAGAGCCGACGCCGTGACAAGGTGATGAAAAAGTCAAACCTCTCATCCGAGGCGGAGATACAACTCATGGATAACCAATCTGGATGTTGACATGAAAAAGTCTGAAAGCCAAAAAGTCACTGGCATAGTACTGTGTGATAAACCACCCACCACTGTCCGCCCAGCCCTGCGCCGGCAAATCCCAGCTGTTTGCCTCTCCTCCCCTTCACTTCCACCTCTTTGCCCCCAGCCCGCATCCTGTTCCGATGGGTGGGTGGATCGCTTTGGTGAGCGTTGAGTGGTCAGAGAGGTTACCAGAGAGAGATACAACACCCCATGTCCTATTCAGGCACAGTCAATGGCCCGTCTTATAATAAGCCCACGATGCCCTCCCCCCTCCTAGCCTTCTCATCTGGTCTTCCCTTACTCATCCTCGACTATCGTGGGCTTTGTCGTTCCCTTCCTTGCCCTTTCTCCATCACCCTCCTTTGACCACAAGCTGCTGAGCCTGCTTAGCGCGTCCTATCCTTTCTTCAACCACAAGCCCCTTCTTCTTGGCCCTTTGTGTGCTTTATCCGCTGAGCTGGATCCAACAACTGGCATTGTTCAAGCACGACATCGAGAACATCACCCGACAACTATATCCATTACTCTCGGTGCTCCGGTCTTAGCACGTACGATTCCACAGAGCCAATATCAACTGCGAGTCAAGACGGTCGGTCCTAGAGACAGATAGACGAGACTCCACCTTTACCACTTCTTCGACACACACCACTTTACGAGAACGACAACGATTTCAAAATGATCTTCACCACTGCCGCCCTTGCGGCTCTCGTCGCCTCGGCGGCTGCCGCAAAGGAGTCCCGCACCTTTGTCGTCTTGCGTCACTACGGAAATGGACCCCTTACCACTTGCCGTGCCGACCCGATTATCTCCCCCGGTACCGCTTCCGCTCACGTTCACACTGTCATGGGAGCCAGCAACTTCGGTCTTAACGTTACCGGAGAACACCTCAGACAGTCTGAGTGCACGACGGCACTGCCCAAGGCTGACATGAGCAACTACTGGTTCCCGACTCTCTACTTCAAGGACCCCAAGGATGGCAAGCTCGAGCAGGTTCCTTTCTACTACATGAACGTGTACTATTTGTGAGTATCCCATTATACTGCCCCATATAGGTCACTTCGATACTAACACGAAGCAGCTTCGAGCCCACCAACGATCAGATCAAGGCTTTCCCTCTGGGTTTGAAGATGGTGAGCGGTGATGCCATGTTGAGGACTCCTCCCCCGGGTGCTGCTTACGGCAAGGGCCAAAATATGGACCCTTCCAAGGGACCTATCACTGCCGCTTCCATCACCTGCCCCCGTGCCAACTTCAACCCACCAAGCTGGCCCAAAGACTCTGATGGTTCCATGGCTGGCATCAAGACCAACCAGGATGGTGAAGGCTGGGGCTTCCCCTTCGAGGACTGCGATGCGTATGCCTCGCCCATGAGAACCGATGTCCACTTCCCGTCGTGCTACAACCCCAAGGCTGGTCTGGACGACTACAAGAACAACATGGCCTTCCCCAGCGATGACGGCCACGGCAAGCAGGACTGCCCCAAGGGATGGATTCACACCCCTCACATCTTCTTTGAGACCTACTGGAACACTCACGGATTGGTCGATCGCTTCAAGGACCTTGTTGGCAAGGAGAGCCCCTTTGTCTTTGCCAACGGTGATGCTACTGGCTTCTCCGTCCACGGTGACTTTGTTTCCGGTTGGGACGAGAAGGCCCTTCAGCAGATCATTGACAACTGCGACGCTGGCCATGCTGGCATCCACACCTGCCCTGGTCTTATTGGCGGTGTCAACGATGAGAGCAAGTCGTGCAAGATTGAGTGCCCTATCGAGGAGAAGATTGACGGCAAGCTGGACAAGCTTCCCGGCAACAACCCCATCAAGGGCTGGAAGTACGGTACCGGTGGGAGCAGCAGCAACAACAACCTGGCCGTGGATGTCGACTCTTCTGCGCCCGCTGTCACCAATGTCATCAAGCAGCCCGTCACTAGCCAGGCTCAAACCACTACTGTCGTCCAGACGACCACCGTCCAGTCAACCACGACCGTCTACATCTCTGCTGTTGGTGCTAAGCCTACTGATGCTGCCACTGACGGCAAGGCCGTTGGCGACTTCAAGTATGCCGGCTGCTACAAGGACGCTTCGGACCGTGTTCTCAGCGGAGTGATCCGCGCTGACCTCGGCCGGGTCAACAACACCGCCTGTGTTGCTCACTGCAGCTCCAAGGGCTTCAGCATTGCCGGTACCGAGTATGGCGGCGAATGCTACTGCGGCAATGAGCTCTCCAAGGTCGAGAAGTTGGATGACTCCAAGTGTAGCATGACCTGCGAGGGCGACGACGCCGACAAGTGCGGTGGCGACTGGGCCTTGTCCGTCTACACCAAGAGCGGCAAGGTCTCGGCCCGTGACGTTCATGAGGAGAGCCACCACCGTCGCCATGTTCATAACCACTACATGCACCACCGCCGCACTCCTGCTGGAAGGTTCCGCAGGTAAATGTCCTTGGGACATAAGGCAGAAAAATTTCGGTTTCATTTCTTCACATTTACACTTTGAGCGGAGGTTTCCATGCAGAACCTCCATGGATAGGGATTATCTAGAAAGGGAAAAAGAAATGGGCGCATTCGGTATAAAGATACCAGGAAAGCAACTGCCTTTCCGAACTAGGGATGCAAGGCTCAGGGTCTGCAAACCATTTTCATGACGATATGAAGGAATGACCACATCTTCAAAAGAGGAGGAACAGCGCCCATGGATGCTGTAGAAAGGAAGGGGCGCAACTTTTTTTTTTTTTTTTTTTTCGCTTCGCAAAAGATACCTTTTTTTGTTTTCGGCCTTTTGTACATGTTACTTCACTTCTTTACTCTCTCTTGCTCGGGGTTCTCGATACCCCAACACATATTTTAGCTTTGAGTTTCAGGATTCTTTCTTGAAAGGAAATTGATTAGCGGCCTCTTCTGCTTGTGAAGAGGCCCCATTGGAGAAATCACAGACACACACACACATACACACACTTTGGACTGCAGTAACCTTCGTGATATGCTTGTATGCTTGTATGCTTGTGGGAAGTGGTGTTTAGCTGGGACAAGAACATTGTTTGTGTTGGTCATGAGGATGTGTTACGTGGTGCGTGGTTGGTAACATATCTGGATCTCTCTTGAATCTCACAAGACGGACGTTAAGACGACTCAAGCTTTTTCCACTGGCCTCCCATGAGTCAAGAATAAAAACTGTTGTGCTTGTCAAACAAACATTCAGGGTTCGTGATAATCCAAAGCAAGGAACGAACGAGGGTCGTTCGTGGTGGTGTTGTACCGGCCTGTTGGTTCACACCTTCAGGGGTCAAGTTACAGGGGAGAAAACAGAGGGTCTGTGCTGAAAAAGAGGAACCGTGGGGGAAAGTTTTGCGCTTAGTGGGTGGAGACACTGCACAAGAGACGGATTTGTGAATGTCTGCATAAAAAGGTTTAATCGTTACACTCGAAGGAAACTTCAGATGAACTTGACGACATCTTCAGATCTCACAACGGCATTCTGAGACTGGGCATTGAAAGACCGTCTCTTATTCCGAAACATCCTTCATACTCTACCAGCTTCGACATATACCAAGTAATCAAACAAAACACAACACCAACTGAGAGACCACCACCACCACCAAACCCAGCATGTCCCTCTACCACGAGACAGCCGCCATCCTCACGGCCGCTGGTCCCACCGCCACCCACGGCGGCAGTCTCAAGTCGCGCATCTTCAAAGACAAATCCCTCAAGTCGCCTCCCGCCCAAGTCTACGCTTTGGCCCTCGAGACCAGCAAATGGTCCGCCATCCTGAAGGAAGTCGTCGAGGCCTCGGACCTGCTCAAGCACGAGCGAAAACTCACACCCGCTCTCTCCCTTCTTTTGACACACGACCTGCTGCTCTCCAAATCGGGTATCGCCCTCCCCGCCACCCACGGGTTGCGGGTTTCCATCGAGCGGCACAGGGCCCGCCTGAACTCGGAGTTCGTCCGCGCTCGCATACGACGCAGATGTGCTACGCTGGACGCGCTGAGGACGCAAGTTGAGATTGAAGCCAGGGGCGGGTGTCCGGTGCATCCGAGGTGGATTAGGGTGAATACGCTCAAGTCGACAGTCGAAGAGCAGTTGGCTACGACGTTTAAGGGGTGGGAGGTGGTTGAGACTGTGGCGGAGGTTATCAAGGCTGCAGATGCTTTTGATAGTAGTGCCCAAGGGGGCGGCAAGCGGGGGAAGAAGGTGATTCACATCGATGGACACATCCCCAACCTCATTGCTGCCTGTCCCGGGGTAGCGGATTTCACCAAGACGGAGGCCTACAAGACGGGCAAGATCATACTGCAGGATAAAGCGTCGTGTTTCCCTGCTTATTTGCTTGACCCCAGGCCGGAGAGGGATGGAGATATGATGGATACTTGCGCGGCGCCGGGGAATAAGACGACGCATTTGGCGGCGATTGTGGCATCAAGGGTGGAGGATGGGAAGGCGGTGGTTTTTGATGGTTCCTCTAAGAAAGGAAAGAAGGGAGAGAAAAGGGGAACGACAGCAACACCGACGACGATATTCGCATTCGAAAAAGACCCCCACCGCGCCAAAACCTTACAGAAAATGGTCAAAACCGCCGGCTCCGATTCCTTCACCGTCGTCAACGCCGGCAAGGACTTTCTCAAGGTCAATCCTTTGGATGCCAAGTACCGAAACGTCGGCGCCTTACTTCTTGATCCTTCATGCTCTGGGTCGGGGATTGTGGGGCGGGATGATGCTCCTACTCTTCACCTTCCCTCCGCCCCGTCCTCCTCTACCCTTTCTTCTGCCCCTTCCACCAAAGGCCCCAAAGGCAAACAAAACAACAACAAGCGCAAAACGCCCCCAACTACAGCTACGGAGACCAACCAACCCCCAACCAAAGTCCTAATAGACGACGACGGCGTCGCCATCCCCATCTCCTCCCAAGCCGACCTCGAAGCCCGCATCGCTTCTCTCGCCTCCTTCCAGCTTACCCTGCTGCAACACGCCATGTCTTTCCCCTCTGCGAAACGGATCACCTATTCGACGTGCTCGATCCACGCGGGGGAGAACGAGCACGTCGTTCTGCGCGCGCTTGCGTCGGACGTTGCGAAAAGGAGAGGGTGGAGGGTGTTGAAGAGGGAGGAGCAGGTGGAGGGGATGAGGAGGTGGGAGGTTCGGGGAGAAGCGGAGGCGATGACGGTGGAGGGGGTGACGGAGGGGATTTTGGAAGAGAAAGAAAAGGAGGAGGTGAGGGATGCGGTGATTAGAGCTTATTATCGTGATGATGGGATGGGGGTTATGGGGTTTTTTGTGGCTGGTTTCGTGAGAGACGGCACGATCGACGATCCAATTTACACCAGTGGTGCTGGTGCTGCTAACCAGGAAGGTGGAGAGGGGGAGGAAGAAGATCCCGAAGGACCCTTTGTAAGGGACGAGCAAGGAAGGATTGTCAGAGACGAAAATGGTATTCCTACGTTGAAGAGCACGGGGAAGAAGGCGGTTGATTTGAAAGAGTTGGAGGGCGGTGATGAGAGTTCGGTGGAGTATCGGGTTGAAGGCGGGCAAGAGGAGGGAGATAAAGAGGAGCCGTATCAGAGGGATGAGGAAGGGAGGATTGTGAGGGATGAGGAGGGGTTGCCGGTTTTGAAGGAGGGGAGGAGGTGGAAGGTTGTTAAGGGGGGAAAGGGGCAGAAAGAGGAGGAGGTTAGTGGTGAGAGTGAGAGTGAAGGCGAGAGTGAGGAGGAGGGTAGTGAGGATGACGGTGAATGGGGTGGCTTTGATGATTAGGCTTAGAGAGGGGATAGAATGGACGCGGAACTTGAAGCGTTTGACGAGCAAAGCTATCAAACTTGTTTGGAGAAGTGTGAAGAAAGTCTGTCTGCGTGATGAACACCAGGATACCTTGGTCACTTCAGTGATGATTCTCCGCAGTTTTACGCCAGAGGTGTACAGCCGGAGCAAACCAACTAAATCCCATCTCGAGCCAACCCTATTTTAAAGCGGGAATCTGTCAAACGTATGCTATTGTCATTGACAGGAGGCTATTCACGACTTGTAAATCAACCTCTTGAGCAGCTCACGCCTCATTATTTAGATCCTTTGACATCTTGTTGTCAATCCTATTGGGCAGTCAACTCGTTCATAACACCAAAGTTACAATCAGATACAGACACCAATATAACGGTGGTGCTGTCATGTCGTCAGTTGACAGGATCTCACGGATGTCGGATATGGCGAGTAAGCACTGATGATACTGATAATGCCCAGTGGGCTGATGATAATCTTAAGTCCGGGATACGCCCCCAAAACCTGCTCGTCGAATTCATGTTTATATCCGGTGCACAATCGCCAGATGAATGATCTGTTGCTGACCGGATCTTTCGAAGAGATCCAACGGCGACCCGAGGCCGTGGGTGGTATCGAAGTACCCAAGATCCGGAGGCATCCCGGATTGACATTTGCCATTGCCATTGCCATTGCCATCAACCACCATGGTGATCTCACCGCACCGTGTCAAGCGAGCGAGCTTGTCACCGATCCCGGAGAATTGGCCGGTCAATATTTTGATCAGCGAAAGTGTCCGGTAAACAGCGAGTCATGGACCAGCCGCTGAGCCTCGGCTCGTTGAAGATTTCAAGCGAATTTCAAGGATGGAAATTCTGGGCGCCGCCCGTCTGGATCCATCTTGCGGTACAAGTAAGCATAAATTTGGCGGTGGACCAGTCTCGTGGGTTTTTGGTGGGTTTTCGGGGAGGTTCAAGTGGGAACTTTTCATTTCGAAATCTTTCGATATTTTTCATATGATCTGCCATCTCGACGAGTGACGGGCGGTTGAGGCTCTGCCAAGACCCGAGTTTTGTGAATTTGCGATCAAAAAGGCCCCGCCGCGCCCGCGAAAACTCCGATCGTGGTGGGGCCATGGTCGGCATGTCGGTGCTTGCCAAGTCCCGGATCGGATTTTATCCAATGTGCACACGCTAGATAAGATAAGCACGTCGGACGTGGCCCGGCCCCTGCCTCAGAAGGGAAAGACGCCGTAGGGCGCTGTAAGGCGCTGTAGCGTGCTGTAGCCAAGCTTCCGCCATTTCGGATGGCTGGCAAGGAAATGCGGCAACGTCTTCAACCTTGCAACTTCCACTCATCGTCAACATCAAACATCGAACCGGTCAACCTCGATATCGACGGCTGCCTTTCGGCCGAGAACGAGAAGTGGAMKTCCACTTCTCCGCCCGCCCGCCCAGCCCCATGTCCCTCATCCATCACCAACAGCAACAGCATGAGACGCGTTTCGATCCCCTCGTCAGCGATAATGAAAGACCCGATACACTCTGAACCTCGAGTGTTGTTGATGTTGGTCGGATCCGTCACGATAACGTCAGCAAATGCCGTCCAGATGCACAACACCAACACCGCAATGAACACTGCCTCTTCCGGCCTATTCCCTTTCATCTTGTTCTCGTCATTGGTGCGACACCCGGCAGCCTTGTCAGGCCACTTTCTCAAACCGTCGACATGGCAACCCAATCAAGATGTTCCCAGTCGCACAGCAGGACGGCCGTGAGTGACCAGCTCATACCCGTCTGGGGTCTCATGGGAGTTCGCGACTCGTACGCGGGTTTTCCGCCCGTCGTTCATCCCGTTGTGTCTCCTCCTCAAACCCCCATTCTCAGGTCCCAAGTACCACGACTTTGATATCCGCCTTTGTCCAATCAGACAACATGTTGAAAGTCATATGGCCTTCTAGAACACAAGGGAGGCATAAAGTGCTATTCTAGGATACCTACTAGCTATCTGGATGTGAGCCCGGGACACCTTGGACACCGCTCTACACTAGACTACTCCACGGATCACGGAGCTTGGCTATTCACCCGTGGCCGTACTGCCCCCACCGCAGTGACTGCACCGCACCACCTGGGCACTTCGCAGGGACGTGCCACTCCACCAAGAAAACGAACTGGACGGCGAAGAGCCTCTCGGCGCCGATCCCTCGTACCCTTGGCTTGGCTGGTCCCGTCGTCTTCGCCCTTCACTTCCAGCTCTGGGCTGTCACTTTGCTCCGCCCGCTGTTACCGATACATACCATCCCTTTCTCGTCATGGTGTCCGTCTTGTTCGGTAGTCACAAAGTTACTACGAGGTGTCACCGCTCGGTTGCCCATCAGATATCGCCAGATCCGAGGTACCGGCGGGTTTTGGGCCCGGCTATGGGTCCATCCATACGGCACCCGCCCCCTGGTTACTGACAAATACAGGGCTATGGCTGTTTACCGGTGATCGTTTCGTGGATCTGGTACCGGCATGATGGAGCCTTGCACGCAACTCTCCGTACTCTGTTCGGATGAAATTCACGAACCACCAGGCCCACGAGAAGCCACAAGGCGGAGTTGACGCACATCGGGACCATCCAGTACCGGGGGGGGCTTTTATGCCTGCTCGTTGCTGTCTCGAATAAATATAAGGCTGTGTGTCCCCGGCTCGTCTTGCCCAAGAAGGGGGAATAGAGATATTAGTCCAAGCGTTGATCAACACATGCATGGCCCGTTACTGAGGCTCTAACCCATCTAGTTCACTTTGCCTTTTTTGGCAGTCGATCACTTCGAGTACACATTATACCCTCTTTGTCGTTGTTGTATTTAGCGTCTACCTATTCGAACATATTCCCTAATACCGGCCTAACCATCAGTCATCATGGCTGCCGGCACACCACAGTCCTCCGGGTCGTCGACGGCGACGGCAATGGATATCGAATGTCAAAACACCCAAGTCAGCAGAGTCTCGCATTGGTACCTCCTACTCAACCCTGGTGGAGTTACCGATGCCGTCCGCAACCACCAGTATGAGGGCGAGGGCACACACGAGAAGCCCTACATCGTCGACTTCCTACCCGTCGACGGACACAACGCCATGCAATATCCCAACTGGAAGAAGTGGACCATCACCATCCTACAGGCCGTCGCCACCTTGGCCGTAGCCTTCGTCAGTACCGCGTTTTCTGGAGGCATCAGGGAGATCATCATTGGGTTCGGGGTCAGCACAGAGGTCGCCATCTTGGGTGTTTCACTTTTCGTCCTTGGTTTCGCCGTCGGACCGGTACTATGGGCGCCTCTCAGCGAGTTCTACGGTCGCCAGATTCTCTTCTTCCTCACCTACATGGCCTTGACAGCATTCAACGCCGGCGCTGCTGGCGCTCAGAACATCGAGACCCTCATCATCCTTCGATTTTTCGGCGGTACCTTTGGTGCCTCGCCCTTGACCAACTCGGGTGGTGTTATTGCTGACATGTTTACTGCCAAGGGCATGTCTGCCTCCTCCCTTCTATATCGCTTGTCATACTAACTCTCGACAGAGCGTGGTATTGCTTCTGGTGTCTTCGCCATGGCTCCCTTCCTGGGTCCCTCGATCGGCCCCATTGTCGGTGGATTTTTGGGACAAGCCGAGGGCTGGCGCTGGGTTGAAGGTGTTATGGCCATCTTTACCGGCGTCCTCTGGATCGCCTGCTCCCTCACTGTCCCCGAGACCTACGCCCCCGTCATTCTCCGTCGCCGTGCCAAGAACCTTACCAAGGAGACCGGCAAGCTCTACGTCTCCCGCCTCGACCTGCAGACTCGCCACCAAAGCTTCGGACAACAAATCAAGATCTCGCTCCTTCGCCCCTGGATCTTGCTCTTCACCGAGCCCATCGTCCTTCTCACCTCGCTCTACATGGCCATCGTCTACGGCACCCTCTACCTCATGTTCGCCGCCTTCCCCATCGTCTTCCAGCAGATCCGCGGCTGGAGCCCCGGCATCGGCGGCCTCGCCTTTGTCGGTGTCGCCGTCGGCATGATGCTCTCGGTCGGCTACTCCATGTTCGACAACAAGCGCTACGCGCGCGTCGCCGACAAGCACGGCGGCATGGCGCCCCCCGAGGCCCGCTTGCCCCTCGCCATCGTCGGCTCCATCCTCCTCCCCGTCGGCCTCTTCTGGTTCGCGTGGACCAACGGGCCCGAAGTGCACTGGATCGTGCCCATCATTGCGTCCGGCTTCTTCGCCGGCGGCCTGGTCATGGTCTTCCTCAGTCTCATGGGCTACCTGATCGACTCGTACACCATCTTCGCCGCCTCCGTGCTGGCCGCCAACTCGGTCCTCCGCTCGCTCTTCGGCGCCGCTTTCCCGCTCTTCACCACTTACATGTATGCCGACCTCGGTATCCACTGGGCCTCCACCATCCCTGCCTTTTTGGCGCTCGCTTGCGTGCCGTTCCCCTTCTTCTTCTGGAAGTACGGCCACTTGGTCAGGATGAAGTGCAAGTACGCTGCTGAGGCGGCGCAGGCGCTCGCGAAGATGATGGCGGCTGCCAAGGCGAGACAGGAGCAGCAGGAGGGCAGGAGCGGAGCTGCTGCACAGCAGCAGCCGCAGGTTGCTGTACCTGCCGGTGTCGCGGAGGAGAACGAGGAGGGGTTGGAGACGAAGGAGGCTTATGCCAACATCCCTGCGATTTTGGTCATGAGCGATGATGAGAGGACGGTGAACGGGTCGGGGAACACCACGGAGATGGAGGAGGAGAAGGGTGAGAAGAGGGTTTGAGTGAAGGGTGACTGACTTTGTTGGTCATATCTTCGTCACTTCCTCTTATCATCTCGTCTCATCTCATCTACCTCCCAGCCTCACTTCAGTTCTTCTCTTGTCTTCTTACACTCACTTTTTGCATATTGTTTGCATTTGGATATACCACTTGGGTTTTGGATGGATATGGATGAGGATGATTCATCACTACATTACATCTGCATGGCGAAATGCGTTTATGAGCTTTTTATCTTGGGTTTTAATACTTTTATCTTCTTTTTTTTTGTATACGATACCAACTTGGCCGCATGATCGGATCAATGCGAGCGGAACATATGAACATATAGATGGTTAGTGGGTTATAGAAGGAAAAGGAGGCTAGTGACACACACACAAAATTGGCGATGGAAAGATAGTTTTGGTGAATATACCCACTTTACATATTCCATACTTATCTTGATCGTGCTTTGCTTTGTGACATTGCTATCTTTTGAACCTCACGGGAAACGGTCAGGTGCTCTGGTTCAGCTTTTCCGCGACTTTAGGCGTCCTTACCGATCTATCATCCTCACGGGACTTGATCCCTACGTACGTGCCTATGTCCATGTCACTGATGCAGCCAGCACTACCCTTGAGACAGCTGTCGACATCGAACCTTCTGGGGCGCAGCAAAAAGAGGCTCAAAACGGCATACATCATGAAACATAAGGCAAGAGGCGAAGCACATGCGCAAGTATGCACTGGTTCTAGATGCATACGCGCCTGCCTGCTTCTGTCATGCATTCATTCCTGATTAACATTGCCTGGCATTGCCTTGCATTGAATGAGTCCACTTTACCTCCGTCCCGTTGCCACAGTCTACGATACTTCGCTTTGTCAATGGTCACGTCTGCAGATATCAAGGGACTGGTTTCTTTCGTCAGCATCGCGCACATTCCCGTCTTTAACGACGTTTCCAGAATCCGGACTAATGAGCTCCGCGGAGAGGCGGAGGTGAGAAGGTGCTGACCCGCAGTTTCCCACTTTGACATGCGAAGTTCTTTCCCTGAGTGGCCCAAAACAACAAAGCGGAAGGAACCATGATCGCGAAGCGGAAGGAACAACGATCAAAAAGGAAAGAGATACACAACACCAGGTTATTCACCGGTCGTCACCGATCCGACTACTAGCCTGGCGGTCACTGGCTTATCTAAGGGAGAGCGGACGGGATCCCGAGTTTTTAGCCCAAGTGCCTATGGTCGTATGTAAATTCGTGGTCGGTGGAGGCGGGAATGTGATCGGAAGGTCGTGAGATATTTTTTATATTATGTCTCTACTTAAGGAAAATCGTACCGAAACATCACATCCCAAACATTCAACCACCCACATAATCACACTACTCCCTTCCAGCAACCCCCAAACCTAAAGCTTCGCCCCCTTCTTCCTCTCCTTCGCACCATCATACCTAACCCCCTCATCATCCTGTTCCTCCACCGTCAAATCCGGCAACACCCTCGGCATGATCCGTCTCGGCCTGCTGCCCTGCACAACACTATACTTTTCAAAATCCGTCAACCCACACTGTTCCCTCAGAAAATCCTCATCAAGCAGCAACTCCCCATTCACCTTTTCCGCGCGGCTATCCAAAATCCCCAGTATCGCATCCGCAAAAATCGTCGCCCTTCTCAAATCCCTCCTCAACTCCTCCGGATTCTCCTGTTCCCTCTGCCTGGCAGCAGTAGCAGCGCTCTCAATAGCCACAGCCGGCCAAATCCCACTCACCGCCATCCCCCTCTTTCTCGTCACCACTCCATCCCCCTCCCCCGTCGCCGTCTTGGGGGAAACCACGCCCTCCCGCTCAAAATCCATCGCTAACCCCTTGACGAGCACGCTCATGCCTACTTTACCCATCGCGTACGCCGTCTTTCCTCTAAAAAATCTGGAATAAATAGGCGGACAAACCACCACTATTCTCCCGCCATAAGTAGATTCATGAAGGTACGGCAAGCTGTACTGGACAGCAGCATAAAGCCCATCGGCGTTGACGCGCTGCATAAGCTGGTACCGCTTTAATGGAGTGCCGGAGACGGAGGACCACCAGATTGCGCCGGAGTTGTAAACCAGAACGTCGAGGTGGCCGTAGGCTTTGATGGTGGAGGAGATGAGGGTCTTGAGGGATGAGCCGGTAGGGTCACTGGTGTCGCAGGGGATGGCGAGGGCGGTGCCGGAGTGGAGAGTAGTGATTTCGTGGGCGACGGTGGTGATGGTGGAGAGGGCGGAATTGGGGTCGGGGGGGAAGGGGGAGAGGGACGCGAGGGCGGAGGGGGAGGTGGTGGATTTGGCGGAGACGACGACTGTTTAGGGGGGTGGGATGTTAGTGAGAGTGGGTGATGGATGGGGAGTGAAAAGCTTACCGGCGTATCCCTTCTTGGCTAGATCGATGGCTACTTGACGGCCTATTCCGCGTGAGGCACCGATGACGAGGGCCACTGGCTTGTCAATGGGGGAAGACGCTACTGGCTTGTCTATTGAGGAAGCCATGATGTTAAGACGTTAAAATGATGCTGGACTTGGAGTGATTCTTCTGGTATACTGAAGCTGAAATGACGAAGGAAGAGCAGAATGAGAAGAGGGAAGTTGAGAGATAAATATGCGGATTGTTTTCAGGAAAGGGATCTTGATTGACTATATCGGCATTGATATCTTGACTACTACACTACCCAAAAGTAGCTTCGCGGATTCCACATAGTGAGGTCATTCTCGGTATTCAGGCCGCGGACGTGTGATTACTGATCAGCGTTGAACTAGAAATGCCGTGGGAGTGTGGGACGTCACAGTTGGAGATCAATGCCGCGGTCCGGTGCGGGGGCCCCACATCTACGGAACTGCTCCCGGCGCTGCCACACAGCCGGTTGTCGTAGCCGGGGATTTACGGGGCCACGGAGCGGGAGGATCAAGACTCTTATTTCAATGTGCTTTTCAATCTCGTTCACTTTGAATCCTCTTTCCATGATAATAAGTCTTGAGTTGACTCCTCATGAGTTGAGCTTGCCCAGAGACGGCATGATTCACATGCCCCAAACAGCGAGAGAGAGCGAGACCAACAGCGACTGGCAAGATATGCTGATGCTTAAGGTAGATATAGACAAGCAACACCATGTCTCATTCCAGTATTCGGGAGTTCGAAAAATGAAACGATCCTGATAAAACAAATGGAAAAGTCGTGCGACTGCTTGGTTGATACTCTCGGGGTTTCGTTCCCGACTTATCATGCACACACCTGTAGCTGGATGGCTGGAGGTTATAGTATCACACACTGTGAACGCTGCAGGCCTAAGTCGCAATGGTTCTGGGCGCCGTAGGACGCTACCACCTTGTGACAACTATTTCGGTGGGCTAACCTTCGGAAAGTTTCCGGACGGCCTATAACTTCCTGCCTGAGCTTAGGTCCTCAAAACCCCCTCGTGCCCCTGCAGCTGAAGGCTGGGATTTCTTGGGTTCAAAAGGATTGTAGGCCGGCGACTCGGTACCTTCCGTTTTCCACAAGCTCAATCGACTCTTTTTTCTTCGGACTCCTCAACATTTCTCTCTGTCTTGCCTGCGAGCCAACTTCCAACCACGAGTACCCCAGCGAAGAGAAAGGCAGTGTCGTTGGCTCCTGGATCTTCACCTCAGCCGAAGCCGGCGCCTGCTGGCCCCGCCTCTCCCCGCTCCGCGTCCGCTGGCCCTACGTCTCCCGGCTCCGGATCGCCGAAGGCTGCTGGCGTATCATCGCCAGCCGCACCAGCCAACACAGATGATGCCCTCACCGGTGCGCATTGGCTTCAACAGGGAATGCCAGAAGAGGATCCCGAAGACGCGGACTCCAGCCTGGCTAGCGATGTCGAAAGCTCAACTGCTTCTATCTCCTCGAGCATTTTCAACTACCGTATTATCAATGGCCGTACCTATCACAGCGACGCCGTAACGGACATAGAATACTGGGCGCCCAACGACGAGAAGCATCTCGACAGCTTGGAGATTTACTATCATGGCGTCGAGCTGCTCAACGATCATCAGCTACATATGTCGCCGCTCAAAGACGATATCGAACGTGTTATCGATATCGGTACCGGCGCAGGTTTCTGGGCGATTGATTTCGCTGACAAGTATCCCAACTGTGAGGTGATTGGCACCGATATCTCGCCCGTGCAACCCAGCTGGGTGCCGCCCAATCTAGACTTCGAGATCAATGATGCCTCGAAAGAGTGGACTTATAAGCCCAACTATTTCGACCTTGTTCATATCCGATTTTTGGTCGGCGCCATTGAGGACTGGAATGCGTTCTATAGGGAGGCGTATAAAGTCTGCAAGCCAGGTGGTTGGATTGAACATTACGACCATTCGCCCGTTGTAACTTCTGACGACGGAAGTGTAGTCCCGGGGTCTGCCATGGATACGTATGGCAAGGTGCTCGCGGAGGCTGCGCGGAGAATTGGAAGATCGGCTACCCTTGCCGACGATAATATCATGGAGGAAGGATTGAAGGCGGCTGGTTTTGTTAACATCCACACGAAGAGGATGAAAGTAAGTTGACCACCCTATCAGCCAAGTGATTGACAAGAAGACCGAACGCTTTCTTTCGCGCATTTCGCGGCGACTATTTTTGGTCTTTCTTGTCAATCACTACACCTGCCTAAGCAGCCGGGATTTAGCTGACTTTGTGAACACAAGATGCCGTTGTCGCCCTGGTCGGATGACAAGAAGTTGAAGGAGGTCGGGCTGTGTGCTTATTCCACACTCTCGGCAGATGTCGAAGGCGTTGTCCAGTACCTGTTCGGTAACGTCATGGGTTGGACGCCAGAGCAGATCAGCGTGTTTGGGGCTCATATGCGCCGCGAGCTGAAGGATAAGAGCATCCATGGATACTATCATTGGAAGTATGTATGGGCACAGAAGCCAGAGGATGCTCAGTAGATTCAGGCGTTCGGCCCGGGAGAGGCAAGGGAGCCGAGTCCACGAGGACTGACAGTTGTATATACCTCGAGATGAAGATTGTGTTGATGTCGACCTGTAATGACTTTGAGCAAAGACGAAGACGATGAAAAGCACCACATTGGAAGTGATAGCGAAAAAGACCGTGATAAAAAGAGTGAAATGATATCGACAGGTTAAACCGTGATCTGATACCTCAAGCTGCCACACAGGATAGCATTTGCTGTCCAACATGTGTTGATGAAAGTTCCAAAGCTTGGCTTCGGTGAGGAAGAGGGGACCAGTTCCCAGTTCCCACTGCCGCGGCCACTTTAGCAAGCTCTGATTGGTCAATTCCGCTGCGCCTAGAACAACACGTTCCCAGCCACCAAACAGCGACCCTTCAGCTGGTCCGGGAGCATAAACAGTCACGGTAGGATGGCCCCTGTACCGTTGTACACTCGGCGAACTAGAGGTTTTTGCTTTTTATTGTAGTTCTTAAAAGACTTCATCGTCGGTTTTTTTCGTCTTCTGGCTTTCGTTTTGCTCGAGATACCCTTTTCGTTTCGTTGAGCGCATTGTGAGAAGCCTATCCGCCCGGGAATCACGGAACGGTCGTTTGTTGTACAGAAACCACCCGAGTACCGCTTCCAGACGTTGTTTGTTGTCCACGTCCAATCTCTCAAGTTATCAGAGCCGAGTTCGGGTCTGAGCTTCACCGCCTTAATCAACAAAATGGCGATTCCTATGGAAAGATTAGGCGATAGAGGTATGTGTCTCATTCATTGTGATTGGGGAAAGAACATGAGAGCTCACCAAGTTGTCCACACACAGCCTTCAACCACAGGACGAGTGTAGAGATTGAGAGTGAATATGATCGCTTGCGCGCTGAGGCCCGGGCGGAGGGTGATAAGATGAAGAGATACTATGACGAGGTATGTTCGTTCACCTTCACCCAGATTCATCTCATCTCATCTCATCTGATCTCACCTGCTGGTTCATCCGATCTCACATGTGCACACCAATAACACACCTCATCACCCCACCCCCCCTTCTCCCACCTAGGTACCTTAACTAAACCCCCCATCCCAGGCCCACGCTGCCTACGAACGCGGCGACGGCGCCGAAGCCAAAAACCTCTCCAACCTCGGCAAGAAGCACAAAGCCGCTCGCGATGCTTTGAACAAAAAAGCAGCCGAGTTCATCTTCCGGGAGAACAACCACACCGAGCGCGTGGCAGCCGACACCATCGACCTGCACGGTCTCTACGTCGAAGAAGCCGAAGACATCCTGGAAGCGCGCATCCGCGACGCGCAAGCCCGCGGGCAGACGCACCTGCACGTCATCGTCGGTAAAGGTAACCACTCCGCTGGCGGCGTGCGCAAGATCGCTCCGCGTGTGGAGCAGGTGTGTCGCGAGATGGGACTCAACTTTGCGGCGGAGGAGAATGAGGGGAGGATTTATGTTGATTTGACGGGTGGTAGGGTCGATGGCGTGCCGGGGCTGCCGCAGCAGCCGGCCGGGTATCAGCCTGGTGGTGGAGGGGGGTATCAATCAGAGGGAAGGCCGAACCAGTACCACGGAGGAGGTGGAGGGGGGTATCCGGGGCAGCAACAGCAGGGACATCATCAACAGCAACAGGGACAGCAACATCACCAGCAAGGGCAGCAGCAGAACCAGCAGGAGGACGATATTTGGGCGGATTTGTTGGGGTCTTGTTTCAAGAAGTGCTGTGTTGTTATGTGAGGGGGGTTATGGCAGATGGTGGATGGCTTTTGGGGGTTACGAGTTACGGGTTTGGGTTTAATGCTGGGTAATGACCGTTGGATATGTTGGTAATGCTGGGTTTGATGGTAATGATCTTGAGATGAGCGAGCGAGTTCAAAAAGCGATTTTGCGCGGTTGAATGGATGGCTGGATATACTGTTTTGAGGAGGGGTTTCAAGAGATACCATTGCTGGGAGTGAATGCTTGTGGGACAGAAGATGAGAGTGTAGTAGCAGAGAAGATAAAGAATTTCGGAGACGGTTTAACTTACTGTATCAACACTTACATCGTATATACCTAACAACTTATTGTCAAGCCGGTTTTCCATCTTGAGTTCGTATGTACGCACAAGGAAAGAGCGAACGAATACAAACATCAGCACACATCATGCCAGGTACAAAGTGAGGAATGAGAAGCTAAACGGACTTATGTGACCTAACAGTCTGTAGTCTATGCAACCTTGTAAACGTTCACGCAGTTAAGAACCTTTTCCGTTGACTTTTCGATGTGCCGTCCCACCCTTTACTTTTCTCACTCTACACCTTAGATGCCCATTTCTTGTCTTCACCATTTGTCCTACTCTTCTGCTTTTCTTGGCTCGCGGTAGGTCTGCCCTCAGTCCAAATTCCGATCTCCGTTCAGGAACAGGACATAGAAGAACATGTAATTACCATAACTGCCGCGCGGCTAACCAAACCCCGACTAAAACACGTCATCAACGACGCTTGACAGAAAGGACGCCGCATAACCCAAAAGTGATACTATCAAGAACTCAATATCTGTGAATTATACAACATGGTCAAGAAATAAAAGGATAAGCTATGATAAACAAGGCCATAAGAGGGAAATGAAAGCAAAAAAGACAAAGGCTAAAACTAGCCTGGAGGCAGGATCAAATCGCTTCCTGCTTTGAAGAGGAGGGTTGGTGTTGGGATTGGGTATCGCTGGTAGATTTGCATCCGTGCCACTATCATGACATACAAGTCTGAAGAAAAAAGATCAAGGTATCTGTCCCGGCTAAAATTTGTCTTCTCCCCCATTCCATCCGGTCAGCCTGATGATAAATCCTCTAGGAAGCCCCAAGCGAAGAAGAAAAAATGTGTCGGTAGTAGTGTTATGTGGATAATACTTTTCATGATCCTTGGTCCGTCGAAAGGAACCAAAATTCGCCGTGATATGTCGAACGGTAAAATATGGGGTGATGATACTTTCGCATGCAAATCGGGTAGCAAATGTCCAGGCGACTGGGTAGTTGTGGTGTGGACAGTAATGACCCATGCGGGGTCTAGGATTGATGGTCGAGTTGCAAAACGGGAAGATTTTCGCGTCGTGAAAAAGCCGAATAATCATGATGAAGCCGACGGAGCCATATGCATATCCATAAAGTCCTCTAGGTCCGGAACGGGTGAGAAGTTCTCCAAAAGTAGATCAGAAGCGTTTTCTTCCTATGCACCCGCATCTTCACCCAAGCCCTGCTGGCCAGGTCCTCCGGCGTTGCCTGACTGCTCCTGGGAGCTAATAAGCTCCTCATAGTCGACCATCTGCGATGCCAGTTTCTTGGCAGTGCATTCGATGAGAATGAGTTGCCGGGTAGCCTTGTCCGCGCTCCGTACCTCGGACAGGGCCCGATTCAACATGTGCTGAAGCATTGGATTGCTCATCGAGGGAGCTGCTGGAGCGATAGCACTCACGGGAGCCGGAGCAGCAAGGGCAGCATGGGTGCCGAGCGGGTGAGGAGTGCCAAAGCGGAAAGCATTGGGGTCAGCCGGAATATTAATCCCACCGTTTGCCCCGTTCGGCAGGATCGCCGTATTGTGCTGCTGCTGCTGAGCATTTTGGGGATTGCGCGTTTCTATAACCGGAATGTTAGAACTGTAACTGGTTCTCACACACACAAGACAATCGGGGAAACCTTACCGTGGAAACTGCACCTGGCACCACTGGCATTAAACCAGCAATTGGCACAACTGCCGCACATCTGGCCGTCCACCACTATGCAGCTGGTCCATGGACCGTGGCCCTTGTGGCAATTCTTACAGGGAACGCGAGCCGGCTCACCAGCAATGTGAGCAAACAAAGCTTCAACATTGCTTCTACGTGCCAGGTTCAGCACCTGCTCAGGGCGCCTCTGCTGGGCAAGGCGATGACCTGGCTCACGAGCCAACCTCTTGGCAAGGGCACTCTCGACGTTGAGCTGGCCATAGCCGGATTCATGAGCCATATCCTCCGTGCTCTTGGACAGCTGAGGGTCCATCGAGTGCTGATGGGGGGACGGCTGCATCTGCTGGGGCTGGCCCATGGGTGCAACAGGCGGTTGGTGCTGATGCTGATGAGGATGGGCCTGGGGTTGCCCAAGGCCCTGAAGCATATCAGCTTGTTGCTGTTGTTGCTGTTGATGTTGCTGCTGTTGTTGCTGATGGTGTTGATGTTGCTGCTGCTGGTGCTGGTGTTGTTGATGTTGAGAGTGGTCCTGAGGAGAGGGTTGAGGCACACCACCAGGGCCACCTGGGTTACCTAGCATGTTGGCACCAGTAAGATCAACATGGCCGCCGAGTCCCGAGTTTGCAGCGGCAGCGGCATCTTGGTCCTCCATCTCGGCGTCAACATCCGGCTCGCCAGTGCCATCATTCAGGGAACCGGGCTGACCAAGACCAGTCTCCATGACGGCAGCAGCAGCTGCGGCAGCATACTCTTCAGTGCCCATCCTGGCCGTAGGGTCGTCGAAGGCGGATGGGTCTTGCTTGAGAGAATCTTGGTCAATATCAGGCTCCTGGTGTTGCTCCTGTTGGTGCTGAAGATGATCCTGGTTTTGATCTTGCTGATGCTGTTGGAGGTGATGGTTGTGGAGGTCGTGCTCCTGAGCCTGCTGATGCTGGAGTTGAAGCTGGGCCTGAAGTTGGGGATGGATATGGCCAACGTTGTTAGGGTCCTGGTCGGGGCTCAGGTTGGTAGCCACGTTTTGCTGTTGTTGTTGATGCTGCTGCTGTTGGTGATGTTGATGTTGTTGTTGTTGCAGCTGCTGTTGCTGTTGCTGTTGGAACTGCTGGAGCTGAGCTTCGTGAGCAGCAAGTTGCTGGACAAGTTGGCTGTTTCGGACCAGCGAGTGAGGACTGGCGACAGCGCGGGGACGTGCCGGGGTGGTCGGCTTGGTCACTTTGGTTGGGCCGGGGCCCGGAGTGAGTCGCGAGGCTGGGACTTGGCCTTGGCCGGGGGCAGGGCCGACCTGGAGTCCAACGGAGCCGACCTGGACCTGGCCGACAGCTCCGGGAACCTGACCGACAGCACCGACAGCACCGCGCTGGACACCGGATCCGGGGCCAGCGACAGGGCGGATTGGCGATGGTTTCATACTCCGCTTGGGGTCCGGGTTGCTGGTACCAGTTGGCAGCAATGACAGGCGGTTACCAGGTGTCGCGAGCTGCTCGTCGCTGTATGGGCTGGTAATGGCGCTTGGTAGGGTGAGTTGGTGTTGAGCAGCTGTCATCAGCTGGTGTTCCAAAGTCGGGCGACAAGTTTGGGGAGGAGAGGAGAGAAATGCGTGTCCAGGGAACTGCTGGATCGGCGGGACACTGCTCGACGGACGCGACATTTTAGCTGGCGGGCAGTCACCGGCAGGCAACCAGCAGCCAGAAGGTGGCGGCAACTGCGTGCCAGTGTCCATCACTCCGGCTTGTGCAACTGCGCACAGACGCACGACTGTTAGGAGGGCGCACGAGCCACAAAACACTGACAGTGGAGGCGATTGTCCAATCACCGAGTATTATCCGTGCTTCTGCCCCCCCCTTTCGATCCTCGTTGAATTGGTCAATCGGTTCGGAATTCAGTACCACGTCCCTCGTACCAACCAGAGCAGTGTCAGAGATGTCAGTAAAACCCCAAAGTCTAGAAATAGAGTGTAAGAGAGAACTCAGATGGAATAGGGATAATTGATACAGTATCGATATGATGTGTTTCTGTTCGCGGTGCTGGATAACCGCAGAAACCGAAAATGGGAAGCGGATGAAGTTCCGAACAGTCAACACCAGCTGGTACCTACAATGCCTGCTTATATGTCCTCCAATGGAAAGGGGAGGGTTAGGGTTCAAGCTGATCGAATGGGGCATCTTGCAGGTTCTCGACAGCAGCTGCCGTCCTCCACCTGGCAGCATCGCACTTCATGAACTGCACCTCGAGCTTAGGTCCAAAGCCCTGAACCGAAGATCACGCCTTCCTTTGACACAATCTGTAGTATACAATAAGAGCAGGCTCTACTAGAAGATTCACACAGCCCGCAACAGGGGCATACCATGGTTCAGTGGTCACTTTTTCTGTCTTCTCATCAACTGCTGCACCAAACACCTATATATTGGAAGACACATTTGTTGCTGGACAAACACAGGCATGGTAAAAAGCCGTTATCAACCAACTAAGCGTATATTGCTCAATCTCGGTCTCAAAACCCATTCGGACTGCGATGAAGAGGTGTTAGTTTGACTTCGAGGTGAGTGTCTTACATAGAAGACGGGAGGACCTGTCCAGGTTGTCTTCAGGCTGACATCAGTCTACTACCAACGGAGTTATTACACTATATTATGTTCATAGATATCATATACGTCTCCATGCAGAAGAACAGATCCAACCGTCGCATCACTTCTTCTTCGGATGCGTAAAAGGATGCCCCTTTTCCCTCGCCCACTTCACAACCGTCGAGTTCATCCCCCTCAAGACGAAGAAGTAGATGATCGGTATGAACCACCCCATCACCGTGTCCAACACCCAGTTATTCCTCGGCGACCCGCCCATGATTCCGCACTGCATCAGCCTGCCCAGGAACGACACATCAACAAAGTACTTGCCCGCCTCCAGCCCAGCAATCGCCCTCCTCGCTACCGTATCCGGGCTCTCCGCCGGTTCATCCTTCTCCAGCTCCACCGTGATATCCGGCTTTGTCTGATTCTCCCTCTCATAGCCCGGCGACACAATCGTGCCGGGGTACACAATATGCACCTTGACCGGGTTATCCGGGTAGTAATTGACTTCCATAGCCAGCGTATCCGCCAGTCCTCTCAACGCCCACTTGGTCGGGGTGTACGGGCCATAACCCAAAATCGCAAAAAGCGCCAGCATCGACGCCGTAAACACCAAGTGCTTCGGCTCCCCCTTCCGCCCCGTGCTGTTCTCGGGCGCCAGCCACTCCCTCAATATCGCCCGCGACATCTCCGCCGACCCAAAGTAGTTGACGTCCATGTTGCGGCGCGCGGCCGCCATGCTGTCGTCGTCGGTCCAGAGCAGAGGGGTCGACATGCCGGCCACGCACCAGACGATGTCCGGGGAGCGACCGCCGTTCCAGGCGATGGCTTCGGCGATCACCACTGCCGCGTAGTCGTGCTCGGAAACATCGGCCGAGATGTAAGTGAAGCGTTGCGTGGAGGGGTTCTTGGCGGCGGCGCGGACGTCGGCAAGGGCTTCCTCGAGGCGCCCGACGTTGCGCGAGACGAGGATGACGTTGGCACCCTTTTGCGAGAGTTGGATGGCCGCTGAGCGGCCCATGCCTTCGGAGGCACCGGTTAGGAGGACGGTCTGGAGGTTTGGCAGGGTGGGGTTAGTGTTTGGTTGAAGTCAGGTCAGGTTAGGTTGGGCTTCGGGGCGCATACCCGGCCCTCGACTGGCATGTGGTTTTTGGAGCTAAAGAGACCCATGGTTGCGAATATGCCGATGGCCGCGACGATAGCTGCGACCGGGAGAGACCAGGAGGTGCTGAGGGCTTTTAATTGTTCCATGAACGGAACTGTGAGGAAAGAATCATTCATCCTCAGATCGTGGAAGAAGAAGATCGGGCTCGAGGAAACCGTTGACGCGGCGCGCCGGAGTTGTTGTACCTCTACGGCGTAAATTTAGTGGATGCTGTCAGCGGGGACGGGAGCTTACACCCCTGTCTGTAAGTGATTTGTTGATGGATGATGATATGGTCGATGCTTTCGCGCTCCGTCCGGGGAACCACCAAGATTTCTGAAAACAATGATGAAGTCTGCTTTTCGAGTCTTCGCAACATGTTTTATGCTTCATTAACTCATTGAGGTCATGTCAACGTAACTCTGGCAAGTCCATCTTGGAGCTTCCCGTCGACCCTGAGGAAGCTTTGACCATTTTCAGATGTAACTGTGGAGCATCTCCAATTGTGGGGTCAGGCGGGCTGCATGGGAGTGGAGCTAGGCGGTCGAGGTTCCGCTGGGAATGGATCGCAAATCGACAAGGGCAAAAAAATTCTGCCGCTTCAACATTTGTTGCCCGCCTAGCAAACGAACTCACCACAGCACATTGAACGAGCATCTCCAGGCGCCTTTTGACAGCGCTTTCACCACGACGTATCTCAGTCGCGTCAGACACCATCCAACCCGCTTGAACAGATAAACGCGACACAATCGCAAAAATGGCCAAGAAGAGAAAGGCCCCGAGACCGACCGGCCCCGCCGAGCCTCGTGAGGTTGACGCCAAGGACGCCCGTCTTACCGTCAAGACCTACAAAGATGTCGCCAACTCCGAAGACGAGTACTGGGAGAACCAGGATCGCATCGACTTTGACGACAGCGACGATGGCAGACAATCCAAGCGCAGGCGCCAAGACAAGGAGGAGGAGTTTCTAGAGGCTTCTGACGAGGAGGTTTTCGAAGAGGAGGAATCCGACGAGGAGAGCGAACACGAAGATGCCGCGCCCGCGAAGGGCAAGAAGGTCAAGACAACAGTCCTTTCCGACGAAGAGATGGGTGGTGAAGAGGAGGAAGAAGGCGACGAAGGATGGTGGGGTTCCTCCAGGAAGGACTACTACAATGCCGACCAGATCGAGACCGAGGCCGATGCTTTGGAGGAAGAGGCTGAGGCGAAGAGGCTCCAGGCGAAGAAGTTGGCCAAGATGTCTGAGGCCGATTTCGCGTTCGACGAGAGCGAGTGGCTAGGAACCAAGGAGGAGGCCGAGGGAGAGGAGGACGTCATTACCGAAAAGCTCAACGAGGTCGAAGTAACAGAGGACATGGGGCCGGAGGAGAGGTACAAGCTTCTACAAAGCCGATATCCCGAGTTCGACTACCTGGCGGAGGAGTTTAGGGAGCTGCAGCCGATTCTCACAACTTTCCAGAAGGAGGCCGAGGGCAAGCCTGCCAAGTCTCTGGAGATGGTCAAGTTCTGGACTCTTGGGTGCTACGTCGCTTCGCTCGCCAGCTATTTCGCCATCCTGACTTCGCCAGCAAGAGACAGCCAAGGTGTTTCCAAGACGATCAGCCCTACGGAACTCAGAGACCACGAGGTTATGGGCACATTAATGAGCTGTCGCGAGGCCTGGCTCAAGGTCAAGGAGCTCAAGCCGCTTAAAAGCGTCTCCTCGACCAGCGGCATGCTTTCGCCACCCGAAGACGAGGGCGAGTTCGATGACCTGTCTGACGACGATATGGAGGACTTCAAGCAGATGCTCAAGAAGAGCAAGCGCGAATCCAAGGCCGAGCTCAAGGCCAAGGCGAAGAAGGAAGCCGAGAAGGCCAAGAAGGCCAGGGCTGTTGAGCAGTCTCTTGCCGATCTTTCCAACCTGCTCGAGACCACCAAGACGGCGACCAAGGCCAGCAAGAAGTCTGCAAAGGTCGACAAGCGCGATGATGATGAGCGCTCCGACTTTGGTGACGAGGAGATCCTTGAGGCTCACGTGGCCAAGGAGAAGGCTGCTCGCAAGAAGAGTCTCAAGTTCTACACCTCCCAGATCGTGTCCAAGTCCGCTAAGCGTGCGGATGCGGGTCGCAACGCCGGTGGTGATGACGATATTCCTTACCGTGAGAGACTTGTAAGTTGGCCATCGCTTGATCATTTTGTGTCAGCATTTATTAACTTTTCCGCAGAGAGACAGGCAAGCACGCCTCAACGCCGAGGCCGAGAAGCGCGGCAAGAAGGGCAGCAAGCACGGCGCCGCGCTGGGCGAAGGCGACAGCGACGACGAGGACAAGACCGTTGCCAAGCAGGTGCGCGGCGAGGAGGACGAGTACTACGACATGGTGGCGCACAACGCGGCCAAGAAGAAGGAGGACAAGGCGGCCAAGTACGAGGCTTTGGCGGCGGCCAAGGGCGCCCGGGTCGTGGAGGAAACGACGGTCGGCCCCGACGGCAAGCGCCAAATCAACTACCAGATCCAGAAGAACAAGGGCCTCACGCCGCATCGCAAGAAGGAGAACCGCAACCCGCGTGTCAAGAAGAGGATGAAGTACGCAGAGAAGCAGAAGAAGCTCAAGAGCGTCAAGGCCGTGTACAAGGGCGGCGAGGGCAAGGGCGGATACCAGGGAGAAATGTCGGGTATCAAGACGGGCTTGGTCAAGAGTGTCAAGCTTTCTTGATTGGGGTTTGGTCGTCCTGGTTGTTGGACTGGTTTGTAGTACTCTTGGCATATCATGCATGTATAGATTTTTGGGTTGTCGATAATCATGGCCTCTACGGAAATGGAAAAAGGGGGCTTGCACATGGCAATGGCATCATGTTTCTTGAACACACTCGGTACCTCTATCGAAGCTACAAAATCCGTGATATGTGTACCGGAGGTCGCCGGTACCGGAACCCTGTTCAAGTCTGTTGTCCAGATCCTCATGCCGTTGTTGGATGTTCCTGGTTGTCACCATACTCGAGTTTCATCCAGCGGTTGACGTACCCCACAATCCCCACAGCCCGGGGTGCTTGAGCCGCCTGAGACGTGCATGTTCTAGGGCTCTTTTGCCGCCGCCGAGATGCATTACACGTCTTTTGCAGGCGGGTCAAACTCACGGATTTGGGGGCAACCGGTTTGCGGATGAGGAGGCAAAGGAGTCATGCCACCCTTCAGACTTTTTCATCATGTATGACTCCAATTGACTCGCAACCAGATTGACTCTTTCTTTTGTTCACTCCCCTTTGTTTACTTTCATTTTGCATCATCATCTTGAGATTCACTTCAGTTTGTACTTTATCCCTTTGGACGACAGCTCATGAATCCTCCGGGCTCTCAATTGAAGTGACGTACCTCTACCGGACACACAAAACAGGGACACAACAAAGAGCGAGGTGAACTGGGCTTCCAAGTTCCAACGAACTTTACAAACAATCAACTCAATCAAAAAGGCGGGAGAGCAAAGGGCGTCAAAAAAACGCTCCTCTTCAATCATCAACTATTCCATTACGCCTCAACCCACAAGCATCGCCAACCTACCTAAAGAGCGGACGCACAAAGAGTGAGACAACATAGCATACGGTCTCACGGATGACATCAGCCACCATGGCGCCCCCGACCGAACTCCTCAACCTCGACGTCGAGGCCATATCGGGGATCCTCGGGTATGTCTCACATCTCTTCACTCCCATTCTCTTCTCCTCCTCTTCCTCCCAGGCCATCTCACTAAACCCTCAAACAGCTCCGTATCAATAGCCTGCTGGGTCGTCGTCTTCTCCCCGCAAATCATCGAAAACTTCCGCCGCTCATCCGCCGACGGACTATCCATCCAATTCATCATCATCTGGCTAACCGGCGATGTCTTCAACATCCTGGGCGCCGTCCTGCAAGGGGTCCTACCGACCATGCTCATCTTGGCTATTTACTACACCATTGCCGACGTGGTTCTTTTAGGGCAATGTTTCTATTATCGGGGTTTCACCTGGCGGGATGAAGTGGTTCCCGCCATTGACTCTGACGACAGTGAAGCTTCGGAGCGCGATGGAGATAGACGCGCCGGGAAGAATAAGGGCAAGGGTAGGGCCGATGGAAGCCGGGGTACTTCGCGAGATGGGAGAAACGAAAGAGAGAACTTGCAATCTGGACCGGATGAACGCACCACTTTGCTGGGTGGAGGAAACACAGGCGTGGCATCCTCATCCGCGAGCACTACCACCAGCACTACTTTAACTCACCACCACAACAACGGACATACCGGTCACGGCCACCACCTCGGAGTCAGCCGCGGCGGCGGCGGCGGCGATCTCTACCCCTACGACGGTACCCGCGAACGTCGCGGATCTAACTGGTCCCATCTCTCGCCCGCGGTCCCCCTCGTCGACCCCGCCGATCTCGAAGCCGAAATCCTGTACCAGCCGCGCCGCAACGGCAACAACCGATCACGACCTGCTGCTACCGGCCCCACGAAGCTGCAATCCTTCCTTTTCAACCTCCTCGCCATCTTAATGGTTTGCGCAGCCGGCGTGATGGGCTGGTTTTTATCTAGGGAGTATTACCCCTCAGGCCAACAACCTTCTTCGCCTGAGCTTCCATCTTCCGGACCACCCAAGGACGGCAGCGACCTCCCCAAAACAGGAGTCGAATTCTCCTTCTGGGGCCAAATCTACGGCTACCTCTCCGCCATCCTCTACCTCGGTTCTCGGCTACCCCAACTACTTCTCAACTTCCGGCGCAAGTCGACCGAGGGTGTCTCGATGTTGTTCTTCCTGTTCGCTTGCCTGGGCAACTTTACTTATGTCTTATCCATCCTCGCCTACGACGGCTCGTCCGAATGCGCTGCTGGCCCTGGCGACTGCGAAGCCGGCGAGGAAGGGAAGATTTACTGGCGCTATGTGCTCGTGAATCTGAGCTGGTTGGCGGGCAGCGCGGGGACGTTGTTGTTGGATGGGGCGATTTTTGTGCAGTTCTTTTTGTATAATAAGGAGGAGGTTTGGGGGGATGATGATGATGAGTGGGATAGCGAAAGTGAAAGTGGGAGTGGGAGTGGGAGTGACGGCAGTAGTGTGAGTAGTGAGAGGAGTGGAAGGGTTAGTGAGGATGGGGAAGGAGGGGGTGAGCAGGGCCAGGAAAGTGATGGGAGGGGGTGGGATAGTGATGATGAGAGGAGTAAGTTGGATGAGGATGAGATGAGGGATAGGAGGAGGAGGGCGGAAAGGGATGCGAGGGTGAGGGGAGGGTGAGGGGAGGTGCGGTTGCCACTGTCGGTGAGGTAAGAGTGGGAGGATATGAGGTTGATGGATTCTCTTTGGATTTGGGTTGAAAATGTTTGGCGGATATGACAAAAACGGAACGGAAAATGAGTGGGCATATATGGGCGTTTAGGATGGATCTAACGTGTCATTTGGAATTATTCAACTTTGGATCTCTTCTTTCTTGCAAACGATATGCAAAACCCACCCTTCTCCTCCCCTTCCTTCACTTCACAAGCCCTAAGTCCACAACCACACCTAAAGCTTATGCCTCTTCTTCCCGCTCGCAATCTTCTCAAACTCCCCTTGCGGCACTCCACTAACAAATCTGTCCAACCCCGCCATCACCTCCGCCACATTCTGCGCATCATACACATCCCTCTCCGGCCTTCTAATCAGGCTCTTAATCCCCAATAAACTATCCCCAACCAAATGGTCTCCCAACCGCTCCTCAATCTCCCTCAACACCAACCCCTTAAACTTCTCCGTCTCCCCCTTGCCCACCTCCTCAAAGCACTTGGTCACAAACCCCGTTTGCACCAGTTCCTCCTTAATAATCCTCTTACTCATGATCAACGCCTCATTAGCCTTGGGCAACCCCAATCGCTGGACCAAACCGCGGGAGGCGCCTCCCTCGGCTACTAGACCGAGAGAAGAGAAGGGCGTGAGCAGGAAAGTGGTGGGCACGCAGTAGATGAAGTCGGCGAAGGAGACCAAGGCGGCGGACAAGCCGATGACGGGGCCGTTCAAGCCGACGATGAGGATCTTGGGGTGCGTGTAAAAGGCTTGGGTGATGTTGAGGTTGTTGGCGACGAAGTTGCGGAGCCAGTGGTTGTGGATGGCGTCTTGGGAGGAGAGACCTTCGGAGTGGGGGATGTTGGATTTGGAGATGGAGACGTCGGCGCCGCTATGTATGGGAATGAATATTAGTTTTTGGTATGTTATGAAAGTGACAGAATGGATAACGCTTGGGGGCTTGATGCTGTGCTACATGGTGCCCGTTGTCGCGGTCAGGGTAAGGGGTATTAGGCAGTAGAACTTGACTTACGCAGAAAAGTAACGACCGGTGCCAATGATCAGGGTAATGTAAACCTCATCGTGGGTAGCGACCTCGCGTAGCCGTTGAGCCAGATCGTAGTATTGCATCTGGGTGAGAGCGTTGAGTTTCTTTTCATTGTTGATGGTGATGATGGCCAGTCGGCCCTTGTACTCGACGTTGATGACTGATGATTCCGCCATGGCTCTGTCTGTACTGGTGAATTGAAAACAACTACTTTGACAGAGGCTGAGTTTCAAAAAAAGAATGAAAGGAAGGAAATGAGAGAGATCTTATGTAAGATTCAAAGTCTTCCCCGGATGAGAATGAGACGAACCCCTGCTTACAAGTACGCGGGGCCGGCGGGCTTGGAACTGTCAAAGTGTTCCCCACAATGCGGGGGTGGAGACGGCCATGCCTCGGCTCTCCGCTGTTGCCCTATCAGGTTAGCCATTATGTTTCCTCTCTTCATCTTTTTCTTTTTGCTCTTCTCTGTTTCAAGTCCTCTCACAACGTAATTCCGAAGCGAAGTTCTTTTGAGGCCGTGGAATGGTGGCCAGAAAGGTTTTGATGTCGAAGGATTGTATCCACTCCAAGTCGTCCGTCCCCCACCTGGGTTTTCGTTATTGGGGTATTTAGCGGAGGATTGGCAGACCGCTTCCTCTTCCTTTCTTCAGACCAATCAATCCATCAAAATCACCACATTGGTTTCCACTCCTCTCAGGATTCAAGTTATTGAAAAGCCCAAATCTCATACCTCGGATTACGCTCTTACACGATTAGTGATCCATCTGTCAGAACCGTCAGGAGTCAGGGACGGTAATAACTGTCAGGGTAATGAAAAAATGCTGAACCTGACGGCCATTCTGACGGGACCGCTGACCGTCAGTAATAACTGAAATTTACCGCATAATGAAAAAATGGGATACTTGCTGAAATAATGGATCACTACGCTCTATACACGATAGGACGAAGCTCCAACTCGATGTTACGGTACCAATCGCAACCGGAACAATCAGGGTCCTGGGCGGTCTTGCCTCCGCGATAGGAGCGTCCACGGCTAACTTTCCTCCTCGTCGGCGCCTTATTCCCGGCAAAGGCAGCCATCAGAGGCTCAACTGTTCCATTCTCGAAACAAAGCAAAATGTCATCAGCAACCGGTCCCCTGTCATCCAAGGCGGCGGGAATCCTTCCCTCAAAAGAATGAGCCTCCAAGTTGATTGCAGCGCAGAGTTACGTTGAACTGTCAACGAAGGGCGCACGCTTGTCATTTGCTGTGGACCCTGTGGGGCCTATGGAGAACAAGTGTTGATACGCCATTTTTATGCTCCGAAACCTTGCAATTGAGATTTGGGTCCTTGGTTTGGCACGAAGATAAAAGATGGAAGTGTCCCTTTAGATGTTGGTATTTCCATTAATCTCCATTGCTCCAGATTGAGTTCCTCGATTAGGAAGAGATAGGTTCGGGTCTACCATACAAGACGACGTAGACTTAATCCACCAAAGCTCGGCGGGTAACCAGAACCCTCAAAGATGGCTTCCCAATCAACTTTCGATATACCACTGGACTCACTACCTCCATCCTATCGAACCACCAAAAGCAAGACTGGGGACCTCGACCCAATCCGTCGAGCTGAGACCGGCACTCCGGAGCCCCAAGATATCCAAGAACCTGCAGGACATGAGTTCTCCCAGCTACCGCCAGTCGACGGCGGCAAGGACGCCTGGCTCTTTTTAGCCGCATGTTTCGTTGTCGAAGCATTAGTCTGGGGTACGTTTTACCATCACTTACCTCTATTCAGGTACATCAGCCAAAGCCAAATGCTAACCTTGACCCCCTACACTAGGCTTCCCCTACTCCTTCGGTGTCTTCCAAGACTACTACAGCACCCACCCGCCCTTCTCCACCTCCAGCAACCTCGCCGTCATCGGCACCTGCGCCATGGGCATCATGTACCTCGACACTCCCTTAATCATGGCCTTCTTCCGGCGTTTCCCGCGGTTTGCGCGATGGTCTCCCATCGTGGGCTTGCTAGTCATGTGCTTCGCCCTTGCCATGTCGTCCTTTTCCCAGACGGTCACCCACCTGATCGTCACCCAGGGGATCTTATACGGCGTCGGGGGCTCGATCGCTTACTCCCCTTGCATCCTCTACCTGGATGAGTGGTTCGTCAAGAAGAAGGGATTGGCTTACGGGATCATGTGGTCCGGCACTGGTCTGGCGGGCGTGGTGCTGCCTCCGTTGCTGGAACATTTTTTGTCCAAGTACGGGTATCAGACGACGTTGCGCATCTGGGCGGTGGCGGTGTTTGTGTTGACGGCGCCGTTGGCGTGGTTTTTGAAGCCTAGGGTTTCTGTTGGTGGCAAGTCTGCGGGAAGTGAAGCAACTTCTACCTTGGCTTCTGGGACAACCACCCCAACGAACACCAACACACACGTTCATCCCCCTCCAACGCCAACGCCCTACACCCCCTCCCTGAACTTCGTCCTCACCCGCCCCTTCCTCTTCTACCAACTCTTCAACATAATCGAAGCCCTCGGCTTCTTCCTCCCGGGCATCTACCTCCCCTCCTACGCTCGTTCCGTCCTCCAAGCACAAGGCTTCCTCACCTCTTTAACTCTTTTGTTGCTCAACGTCGCCTCCGTCTTCGGCTGCGTAGCCATGGGCTGGTTTATCGACCGGCTGGACGTCACCACCTGCATCATGTTGTCGACAGCGGGCACCGTGCTGGGGACTTTCTTCCTCTGGGGGTTCGGCACCAACTTGGCGGTTTTGTATGTCTTTTGTGTGGTGTATGGGTTCTTTGCAGGCAGCTTTACGAGTGCGTGGCCGGGGATTATGAGGGAGGTTGCGAAGTTGGGCGGGGGTAGTGACAGCAGCGAACACGGGAGTAAGCCGGTTGACCCGACTATGGTGTTTGCGTTTCTGGCGCTGGGGAGGGGAGTGGGAAATGTGGTTAGTGGGCCGTTGAGTGAGGTGTTGGTTAAGGGGCTGCCGTGGCAGGGGAGGGCGTTGGCTGGGTATGGGAGCGGGTATGGAGGGTTGATTGCGTTTACGGGGGTGACGGCGTTGGTGGGAGGGGGAAGCTTTTTGTGGAAGAGGTTGGGGTGGTTGTGAATGAGTTGGGTGTTGTGATAGGGGGGTGGTTTGCTATGCGAATGGGTGCAAGTATGGGTTTGTTTGGAGAGACAGGTCTCCCTTACTTGTGCATTTCTGGCGCGTAGGTAGAAAGTAAAAATCTTGATGTCTCGTTAGAGGTTAAAGCGGTAGTGTTAAAACAGAAAGAGACAAACCAAATACAACCAGCTGTGCGTAGAAACACACAGTCTTTGGTGGTGGTCTCTCATCGCTTGATGGTACAGTTGGGAGAGCTGGATGGCCAACTTGCCTTCTCATAGGTCTTTGTTGGATCCCCTTCATGCCACTATGAATAAAAGTGGCCGGGCATGACGCAACGCGGTCGCCATCTTTACCGATCTGTCGATGATGGTATCACCAGATCTCGGCGCGTCGGCGGCATCAAGACCGACTGGCTAGTACCAAAACCCTGCAGATGTCCTTAGAGTTGGACAGAACTTGAGGCTGAGTCTCTTGAGCTGACAGTGTAATGGATGATGAGCACATCGTATTTCTTCTTGGTTGAGTCATGGCGTTAACCCGGTTGTAGATGCCCTGGCCACAGATGAGCTGTGATGCTGCTAAGATGTTGAGGTCACCGTAAGATTGTGTTCTGTGATTCCCCCGTCTCTCATCAGATTGCAAGAAACGTTGCGCATACCTCGTTCCTCGGTCTCTGCTGGTAGCACCAAACATCAACATCCGAGGAGAGTTTGCTTGTGCTATGTTCAGGTTCAAGGAATATGGTGCGGTCTGGTACGATGCTGCTCGCTTTATTCCTTCAAAGTTGACGCAACACCGCGGATGAAGTCTGAGAACTACAGCCGCAGGGTCGACAACGCATGGGATGTCTTGAAAGAGTACACATGGAGGGAAGACCGTGACGTCGAAGAACCGCACGTACGGATCTTGACAGACGCTCAGCCTCAGCTCAATCGCTTCTACTACGGCGAGTTCACTCAGCGATCGACACGGATACGAGTGTAGAACAGTCAGGCAAAAAGAAGCTATGCTAGGGAGTTGAGATGTTTGTCCTTTTTAGTCCCGCGACTGCACATGAATGATCATAGGACAGAACACTCAGCAGCAGCGGGGTGGATTAGACCGGCTGTCTAGGCCTTGGGATTTTTCTTCCACGCGAACGATAAAAATCAAGTTAACCTAGAGCGCAAGGAGAGATAGCGCAGAGGCAGGCAAGTTGTGGGTTTTGTGTGTATATGCTTGTGTTTGTAATCTTGTGATGTGATGCTGTCAAGGGGAGTGGATTAGGTCAGTCAAAAAAGATAAGTGTCGCCGCCGTCAAACCGTTGTTTGGCTGCCGGAACAACTGCATCGGGGAGCAGGAGGACACGAATAACAGCTCTCGAGTGACACCCGGCATGTTGAACATGACAGCCAAACGTAGTTGAGGTCGGCCGCGGGGATCTTTTGCGACGTTGCGCAGAGTTTGGAAGAATTGAGAAAGAAGTTGTCGTTGTTGGTTGTGAAGACTGGAGTTGTGCTTGTGCTGTGAAAAGGAGGAAAGGGAGCAGAAATTTCAAATTCTCGGCGCTGTTTTGTCTTGACATTTGCATATGGCCCGTGCACTGTCTCTACCCCACCATGAATTGCGCCCGCTGTTTGGGCGGAAGGGGCGGCAGTGTCGGTCCGAGACAGATGCCGTGGCAGATGGCCTGTGCGCTGCCTGCCTGCCCGCAAGATGCAAGGTACAAAACCAAGTCGTCGCAACCGCAGTTTTCCACTTTCTCTTCTTTTCTTCATTAAACACTTATAAACGCACCTTAAATCAACCGAGACTGACTGACTCCTCCACTCGCTATCGGTCAATAAGAGTGCAAGAGTAACTTGAGTCTCCTTCCCGCTATCAACACGGCATCAGCGCGTTCATTTCCCAATGGCTCTGAGACCGGTCGGCGGGGGGTTCTCTACATCTCCAATCCAACAAGATGCAGCATGTGAACGGCATCAGCTACTACGTACAATGACAGCCGCCGTGCCTGGGTGACCTGGGTGACATGGAACGAAGCGTTCTCTACCAAATCGAACGAGCCAGCCCCTTCGGTTCCGTTGAACCAACATGTCAAATACGGATGGCCACAGAGGTGCAATAACTGTAAGGCATCTCACCCTAGATCCTCACCGTGTGCCTCCCCTTGTGTAGGTGATAGATTCCGTACCACGTAACAGAGCAAGAAGGGTCTAGGATGCCTCGTGGATCAGTACCGTGCTCGTATTTGGCTACAGCTTGACGAACCGCTGCCGTACACCATCCTCTGCCGTCTTCGCCGTCCGTCCGAGCTGTCAAGCTGCTCCACGCCTAAATCGAGATACTCTCCGTGGAAGGAGTTGCCGGCATCGTCCTACCTGAGAAGCTCCGTTGTGTATCTGAGGAGCGCCCCTCTGAGTCTTGTCTTCCTAAACCTCACGGGCAGCTACAGTTGGTGGGGGTCAACAAGACACTCTGGACGGCTGCGGAGAGGTGAGGGGCTCTACGCCACTGTCGGAATAAACGACCAAATGGGTCACTCATGGGTATGGGTAAACCGCAAGTATGCAAGTTTGTGTCGACCGTGGTTGGCGATAGCCTCACCTCCCTGCTCCGGACCCCTCTCGCAACTGAGACATCCAGCAACCAAGGTCGCAAATCTCGAGTTACAGATATGCAAAGGGTCGAATCTGGTGGTCTTGGGCACCTGAAATCACATTTTCAGAGGCCAGAAACGTCAATCAAACCTTGCTTCGTCATGCCATGTCAGGCATTAGAACACTACAGCATCTTATGTTGACGTACAAGTCGTTCCTACATCCCTTGTCCGACTCGATAACCGCCCGACTCAGCAATCAGAGGCGGAATTGCAATCGTGTTGGGTTGCTCTGTGGCCTGTACCATGGTCCAAGTATAGACTCCAAGCCCCTGGACTCGCTGAACACGGGAGTGACTACCAACTCAGGCGCCTCCCACCGGGGATCAAGGAAGTTCCACCCGAGGGTCGAGAGATTTCCTTCTCTCTTCAACCATTTAGTCCGACGTTGGCCGGTTTGGGCTCGGCTCCAGCAGCCACTTCCCGAGACCAGATATGCCGGTTGCTCCGTTGAATGCGGCTCTGCCCGCTTCGCACCTCCGTTTCACTGCCAGTTGTGAACTACTACCGGAACTGGCGGTCAGAGACATCGTCCTGCCCAGGAAGCAGTGTACCGTATCCTCTTGCCTTCACGGCATCACGAAACACCGGCAGTTTTCCCCTCCATGGCCTCCATGGTAACCATAACCAAGACAGCCTGCCATATGCCGCCGGGATGGACGATGTTTCAGTGTCAATATACCGAGGAATAGGAAGATTTCCCCGGTCTGACTCCTTCTCCCTCCTCAGCTTACCCCCTTACTCTGAGAAATAACGTACGGAAGGCCGCAGCAAACTATCAAYTTGTGACGCGGTAGGCCAAAGTCATACGGATCGTCTTCCTCAACCGTGTATTGACAGTCTGTATTGCCTTCGGGCTGATGGAAGCCTGCGGAGAGGTGGAAGTGCGAGCTTGACTTGGGCTGTGAGCCTTGGCATTGGTATTGACAACCAAGGTCATGGTGGCTTTGATGCTGAGAGAGGTTGATCGTGATCAGGATTGCCGGCTGAGCCAAGGAGGATAGCCCTCAGGTAAGCGTTGTGTGTATCGTGAGATGATGTCCTAACATGGCAGTCACGATGTTGGGCCAAAGCGTTGTCCGTTCGGACGGCTGAGATATATAAGCCTCCTTCGTCGGCAGAGAGGGTGAGATATCTCGGACACTCGACACTAGGATTCCAACAGAACCATTGTCTCTTCTCTCCAGTTGCCTCATAAACGMTACTTGCATACCCATTCAAGATATATACTGTTCTCCGTCTTCATTCGGTTATCAACAGATCACGATGATCACATCTACCATTGACTGTGGCTCCAGCCTTTTCACCACCGAAAACATGATCGAAAACTACATGTTCTTCGCCAAGTTCACTCAACAAGATTGGCAAAGCCCCGCCATGGATGGCCCTGATGATCCGGACCCTCGTCAAGACGAAAAGTCTCCCAGGCAGGCCAGAGGCACCATCCAGTATGGACCAGATGATGAGGATCCTCGCCAAGCCGAAGAGCCTCAGCTGCTTCATCGGCATCGTCCTTTACGGAAATAGTGAGGATGGAGGGTCAAGGAAACCTCTTCCCAAGAAATAGACCAGTGAGTTAGAACATGTTTTTCTCATCTGGCCATTCATCGTTATGTCAGGATAAATGCTGACATCCAACCTTGATAAGATACATTTGGCTAAAAGACACATGTCAACATGCTTTTGACAAGCCACGAGGACCCTGTCCCAAAGTCCCGACCAGAGTCATTTTGAGACATTCACGTCTCAGTGACACCAGGCTGCTGCTTCAGTTATATAAGGGATTACGACTTGATGACGGAAGGTCACCTGCTTTTTACTCTTGTCTCTGTTCTTCCTGCATCTATGGATCGTCCCGTCTCTTTCGCACGAGTTCTTTTGGTTTACTTATTATACCCTTACACCGCTAAAAAGATCTCACGGCTTCTGTTTTGCATGTTCCCCTTTTCATACTTGGCTGCGATGTCTTTTCCTTGGTTCTGGCTTGGCAAGGAAATAATTCTGGGGGAATTGTCATGACGTGCACAAAGTACCTCTGAGAAGAAGAAACGAGGATGGAAAGACAAAATGGGGCGGCCCTTGTAATTTCCAAACAGTTTCTCTTTTCCCTGGTTTATCTTTCCCTTATCTTGCTTCTAGAATTCTTCCCTAATACAGTCCCGTACTTTCCTTCGCTCATCCCTGTTCTAGTTCCTTTGKTACTGTACTTGTCCTTGTCCATGTCCATGATATGCATGTGTGTCTCAAATCCACCCGCCTCATCACGTTTTTCGCTTCCTCGCATACGCGCTCCAGATATCACGCCCACGCCTCTCTCATATTGTCTCAGCTTCATGGGTCTCAGCTTGCGACATACGTCGTGCCGCCGCCGCCCGCCAGGCTATCATATCAAGATCAGAGAGAGTGTCACTCATTCACTCACTCTCACCGTGTCCAGTCCAGTCCTTTGCCCTCCCTCACCGACCACCGTTGGGAAAATCCCGAGACAGAAACAGTCAGTCGGGTATGCATGTTAGTTGCCTTCTAGAGGTACCCATGTCTGTACATCGAGAGCATGGCCCATGCAAATGACACATAGTTGTCAGCTGCAGTGCAGATATGTCTATCAGACCTGAGTGACTGACTGACTGATTGACTGACAGGCTGTCAGTGAGACTGGCAGGCGGTGACAAAGCAACATGCGAACTGAGGTTGAACCAAACTATTTACTTAAGACGAAGATCCCGAGATTCGAATTGGACCAGCTTAGCAACATCCATGAACAGCTGGAACGGGGAAATCCAGAGAACAGTTGAAAAGATTTTTCCTCGAGGCAAGTAAATGATCATCGCTTCTTAGAAGTACCAAACTGCGTACCTACCTCCATCTTCGTAGTTAGCCCTATAAAATACTCCCCTCAGGTTGAGACAACATGTTTCACAAAATCCTTGCAAGGAATAAGTACATACCTCTAGGTAGAAACCAGCCTCATGTTAAGGAACGAGGCCAAGCCATTTCAAGGAAGCCAAGCAAACAAACTCGAAAAGTCGAAACAAAGTGGAAACGAAAAATCCAAAGTACACCGCACGCCACGTTAATTTTAAGGCAGGTGAGACATTTCTACCACCGCAAAGCGAGGCTTATTTCCGTCGCTTCTCCGGGGATGGAGGTAGAGAGGAGAAAGTACTGAGCCTAAGTGAGCCTCGGGGCAGACAGATAAGGAGGTGATGAGGTAGGGAGGTAGGGTACTTCTGTTCTGAGGGGTATATGGCGTGAATGTGAGGTGGTGAGAGTTAAAGCCGTGTGAAGATCGCAGTCCTCATTTGAAAGGGGTACAAGTCTCGAGTCAAACAGAGTCCGACCAAAAAAACAGAGCAAACTGCTGCTTAAACACTGAGGAATTGAATATATGGTGAGTTCTGGACAAGATGTTGAAGCTAAAATTAGGAGCAATCTGGTAGTAGTAGATGGAAGCCCACGGGCGTCRATGCAACTTGCACTCTATACTACTGCTACTACAGTTAGTGATTTTATCCGTACCAAAACATCAACAACTATGGTTAACATCACGGGGAAAAAACCTGTTTGCTCCATTTATTTGCACATCGACTTCAATGTGTGGACGATAGTGTTTGGCAACCAACTTGGGAAACTCGGCGTGTTTCTAGCCGCCATGCCCAAATCATTTTTCTTTGTCCTCCGGGTTGACCTGATTGTCGGGTTGGGACAAGGGGCCTAGACTGTTGGAAGGGATGGAATTGAATGAAGAAAGTTGTTCAGACCTCTTTTGGGAAATGGCAATGGCAAACACGAGTAGCTTGCTTACCATTTGAAGAAGAAAGCAGCGAAACCTTACTTGTTGTCTACGCTCTACTTGCCTCCACAACATACGATGAAAGCATGAAGTTCTTCGGGCTCCTGCTGGTCGGAGCTGCACTGATTGTGTTGGCGCATGAGAAAGGACACCCCGATGTCGACGAGGCTCATGATCATGCCTATGGTCACAAARCGTGTGGACCAGAGGGGCTAGGAGACGACTCCCTCCGCTTAACTGCTGCCGCCATTCTTGTGAATGGCGAGAATGACGTGTTAAGCCACTACGCCGGGAACAACACCAGATCGCATCCTCAAGAAGATATCAACACCCCCCCAGGGCACAACTGGAGCCATAACACTCCTTGCTTCAACAGCATCAGGTCCAATGATGCCTTCTGTGTCTTCACAGACACTTCCTACGCCAACGGGCACGGAATCTCTTTCATCACCACCACTCAACGAGCCGCTTACCTTGCTTCCCTTCCATCCTTCACTTCGCCTTCGACAACCAAATCCAGCCCTGCGAAATACACCATCAGCTCCATCCCCGGTAAAGGCCTGGGTCTCATAGCCAGCACCCGCATCCCTCGCGGTTCTGTGATCCTCTCCTCCCACCCGACCCTCATGATCGACTACCGCGTCTTCGACGAGCTTTTACGCACCGATCACATATCACTCCAAGCGGCCGCCATCTCCTCTCTCACACAGGCCCACCGCTCGGCCTTTTTCAATCTTTCTACGCAATCGAAGAATGCCAACGTCACCGACGGTCTCTCACGAATAGCCTTGACCGACACTATCATCACCACCAACGCTTTTGACATCTTCCCTCCCCGGCCACCTCCACCGCCACCTCCACCTCCTTCTCACAGTGACCACTCTCCCCATGATCCAGGAATCGACCCAATCGATCCAGCCGACGACCTCTGGTACACAGTCTTCGCCTCCTCCATCTCCCGCCTCAACCACGACTGCCGCCCCAACGCCGATTACCGCTTTGACTGGAACAGTAACGACTGGAACAGTAACGACTGGAACACCAACAAAGGTCTGGTTCAAGTGATAACTGCCGTCAGAGACATCCTCCCCGGGGAAGAAATCACCATCTCGTACATCAACCCGCTCAAATCCCGTAAGGCGCGGCAGAAACACTTGAGAACGGTGTGGGGGTTTGAGTGCTCTTGTGAGCTTTGCTCGCGGTCGAAGGTGAGTGTGGAGGAGTCAGATCGGAGGGTGAGGTTGATTAGGAGACTTAGGAGGCTGTTGAAGGGTAAGGGACAGGGAGGAAATGGGGGTGATGGAAGTCAAAGTGGAATGGGGAAAGATGGGGAAAGGATGAAGGGGAAGGGAAAGCTGGATATAACAAAAATGGCGGAGTTGCTGGTTAACTTGTATGAAATGGAAGGGTTATGGGGAATGATACATGAGGCGTATGCGGTAGCGGCGAGGGAGTATAGTAAAGTGGGAGAGGCGTGGATGGCGATGAAGTGGGCGGGATTGGCGGTAGAGTTTGGGGCGATGGTGTTGGGGGAAGAGGATGAGGAGGTTGGGGAGATGAAGGAGTTGGCGAGGGATCCGTGGGGTCATGGGAGCTGGAGGAGTCTGAAGAAGAGGGATTGTTATGGGGAGGAAGATGAAGGGGAGGATATGTTAGTTGAGGAGAGACCGGAGGGTTTTGGGGTCGAGGATGGGAGTGATGGTGAAAAAAAAAAAAAAAAAAAAAAAAAAAAAAAACCGTTGAAAGGGCGCTATCCGTTTCATGACGCTGAACTCGCGTTTCTGTTGAATGGTGATGGTTCAAGTTGAAATCTTGAGAATCGGTCTTCGTCTCCAGGGGCAGCGCTCAGGTCCCGTCTCGACTCCTCTGCCGTGCCCGGGGCCTAATGTTCAGGTACCTGAACACAGCAGGGAAGGGGGTACTAACAGGACGTCATCAGTGGATTGTTTCAGGCCCTTTACGAGGTATCCATAACCACCCGGTCATCCGGCTCTTGACGAGAGGAAAAAAACTGAAATAAAATCTGCGTTGAATACCACTGAGTCGCTGATATTGAACCATCTTCAAGTCTTCTCAGAGTGCTCCAGACCGTTGAAAAAAAGCAACAGCTCCCATCAAGTTATCAACCTCACGTTCCAGACCAGGGGCAACCCATCCCCGGTGTAGGGCAGTTAGCGACATAGTCTGCATAGCCTAAAACAGGCGCCCAGAGCTACTAGTCGCCGCTCCCAGCTTGGCGACAGGGAGTGCGGGGTAACATTGAGCTTGTTCGCTTGTGGTGCTGCACCTTGATGTCAATCCTCCATTCCCAAACAAGGAACCACTAGACTTTCAGCTCTCCCTCCCCCACACAGACTGGCAGCACAGCCTCACAACCACCACCGACGATTGCAACGCAACAGAACTTGGATCAGGAGCTCCCGTCATTCAGATACTATACCCAACATTCCTTCGCGCGCCGTGTCCATCACTCGTTTGCTACACGACACCACCGACTGTACGAATACCGCTTCCACACCTCCTATCACCACGACGATATCCCACAACCACGATAATACCCCTTAGGCAGCAACAATGGATTCCGAAAAGGCCATCGCGGCCATCAAAGAGGCCAAGCCCCCTGCCACTGACCGCTTCACATACCTCACCATTGTCGAGACAAACCTCTCCCCGGCCGTCCTTCCGACCCTCAATGAGGTGCTCCAGGATGCAGAGCTCACCCAGGAAATCGGCTGGGATTTGGTCTATAACCTAGTCAACCTTCCCGGCTCCGACGAGTGCTTGGAGACGATTGCGCGACTGGGCAACCCCCGTGAAGTTATTCTCAAGGTCCTCGAGACCCTCGAACTCCTCAGCCAGGATGACGGCTATCAGAGCGACGACGAAAGCGAGGCAGGAGAGACAAATGGCGAAAAGTCGGTACCGTTTAAGCAAAAGTTCATTACCCTCGTCAACATGCTATCCATCCTGCACAAGCGCATCAAGACAAAATACCCGAGCCGATTCCTCGCAACATCCCTACAGACCATCTACAACACCTACCGGCCCAACCATGAGATGACCGCGGCCGTCATCAATCTCGTCCATAGCTTGGCCGGCAACAAGAGGCCACCTCTCCCCAGCCGCAAGTCGAGCGTCAATGTCGCGAATCCAGATCAGCATGGGGATGCTACTAAGAATGCCCCCGATCCCGAGGCAGACAAGGAAACCGAGGACCCCACAGAAACGGCGATACAGGAAAGGTTGCTCTTGAGCTTTGCGACATGCATTCTCGAGTCCTTCGTCAACAAGAACGACGTGGCGTGGGCACCAAGGCTGTTGGAGTTTTACAATCCCGAGAAGATTGTGCCTGGGCGCAAGACCCTCATGGCGAGGTTCCGTGAAGAGAAGGAGTTGTCGGAGAAAGATGGCGCTGTCGGACAGCTGGTGGTATGTTTGACTCTGCCTCCGCGTTAATGAACTATTGTCGAGTGCGCTAACCTAAGAATACCATAGGCATTGATCGCCGATCTTGGCCTGTCCTCTTGCGACAAGACCTTCCTGAGCCAGGTCAGCGAGGGCCCCCTTCATACTGATCCCCTATCCAAATCAGAAGACATATCCAAGCCGGAAGACATTGGATTGTCGACGGGCGGATGCGTTGTTCTTTTGGCGTACTGGGTGTTCTCAACAACAGTGTTCGACTCCGACCACCCGGTGCCCGAGATGCACATCTTCCCCAACCACTTGGCCATGCTCGAGAAATTCCTTCAGGATGATGCCGAAGATCAGATTCTAAAAGCCCCAGGCACGGTACAAGCCCTGGTTACCATCGGCCTTTGGCTTCACGACAAGGGTCTTATTTCAGCAGTTCCCAAGGCATCGCTCGTCAACCAAACGACGTCCCCCGACGGCCCTACCTCGGACTACATGAGCTACATCCTTTTTGTAACGCTCATTGCCGTCTTCCACCCACAACTACACGTGCGCAATGCCGCGAGCTGTCTTGCCGGGCTGGTACTGCACGCCGATCCAGCCGACGACGACCGTCTCAAGATTTTGTACGATCTTCTCGAAAACTGCGACTACGCATCACTCAAGGCGTGCGCAATCACATGGCTCCGCGAGGAACTTATCGCTGCCGCTCCCAATGCGCAAGCAGCACCTCAAAATCTTGCGGCTCCGAACAACCAAGCTCCCCTCCCATCACCAACCCTGCAGCCAGGCTCCGCGACACCTGGCACGAGATCGAGGGCTGGAACAAACATGAACGTCTTCGCTGGTCCTCAGGCACTCGAGACGGTTCAGTACGTGGTATTCCCCAACATGGACTCCCTCAAAGAAATGGATCTCCATAAGCTGGTGAACGAGTTGGGCACCAATGCCCCCTTCTTCCTCCAGGCTGTGAATTTTGCCTTGTTCTTGTGGAGTTTGGCAGACAAGTGGAGGAGGGTGTTGCCTCTGAACTTGGATGCGACGGTCAAGGAGCGCTGGTTTGCCCCGCTTAAGGATGCGGTCGCGAAGGTGAAGAAGGCCGTGGACAGCGGCGAGGTTGAGGGTCGGGAGTTGGGATCGTTGCAGTTCGACTTGGATGTGTTGGGCGAGCGGCTAAGTCGGTTGGAGGCGGCGGAGGGCTTTGCTGTCGAGAAGTAGATGATGTATAGGGATGAATTTGATGGAACACACCCTACCGGAAAAGCATGGCTTCAGCAGGAGGAGGGACGGATTTATATGGACGCTTCAACGGGTATGGATGGGAGGACACGATGTATCAAGGGTGGAGTTTGTTGGTTCTACGAAAGTCAAGCGAAGTAATTGTCTGCTTAAACTGTTAATGAGTATGTGCTCGTGTAGCTGGCTGTTACGCGCCGAATGGTCGGAAGGGACCAAGCAACGGAGTTTATCGTATAACCTGCTACCCATCTTTGCCTTCGTGAACCTTTACGCCGTGCGACTTCCATGAAAGTCAATTCAGGGGCCGCGAATGGGGTGACGGCATTGACGAGGCAAAGTGCACAGACCACCTTCTGCCGGCCAGCCGGTGAGCCAAAAATTAGGTTTAGCGCGGGTCCCCGGCAGCTGACTCCGCACAAGACACAAAAATCCACCATCCACTGCAACAAAATCCTTTCCTGATCCCTTCGTTCAAGTCGGCAGACGCAACATAGCATACCTATAGAAGAAATTCTACAGGAAGACGGCCAAGATGTCCAAGATTTCCGTCGGTACGTTTTCGCAATTGCCGGGAATCGTTTCTTCTCAAAAGGACGACACCAAAATGACAAAATCGCTGATTATTTTGACTCTCGACAGCCGCTGTGCGTCAGCACGTTACTGACCTTCTTGAGTACTCTAACGAGACCAAGAAGCGCAACTTCCTCGAGACCGTCGAGCTCCAGATCGGCCTCAAGAACTATGATCCCCAGCGTGACAAGCGTTTCTCTGGCACCATCCGCCTGCCCAGCATCCCCCGCCCCAACATGAGCATCTGCATTCTCGGTGACCAGCACGATATCGACCGTGCCAAGCACGGCGGTGTTGACGCCATGTCCGTCGACGATCTCAAGAAGCTCAACAAGAACAAGAAGCTCATCAAGAAGCTTGCTCGCAAGTACGATGCCTTCGTCGCCTCCGAGGCCCTCATCAAGCAGATCCCCCGTCTGCTCGGTCCCGGTCTCTCCAAGGGTATGTTTTCTCGAGTTCCCGATTGACCTGAGATTCAAAATGCTAACGGCATCATCACTACAGCTGGCAAGTTCCCCACCCCCGTCTCCCACTCCGATGACCTTACCGCCAAGCTCAACGAGGTCAAGTCCACCATCAAGTTCCAGCTCAAGAAGGTTCTCTGCATGGGTGTCGCCGTCGGCAACGTTGGCATGACCCAGGAGCAGCTCGTTGGTAACATCATGTTGGCCATCAACTATCTCGTCTCCCTCCTCAAGAAGGGCTGGCAGAACGTCGGTAGCCTTACCATCAAGGCTACCATGGCCCCCCCCCATCGCCTCTACTAAATGTGGTATCGTCTTGCTAAGGCAGCGATTACTTCTTGGCTCTCGTTTGTTGGGGTACAGAGGCTAGTCAGCCTTTGATTAGGTCATACTGGTTTATGTAATTGGGCAGCTGCGAGAGATTATGGGTGGTCGCTGTTGGACGGTCTTCATGAGGAGCTCCGTAGTTCTGAAGGGTTAAAATCAAAGGAATTGCGGTCCACATATACTTCTTTTGCTTCTGTGCTATGTGAATTTTCAGTGACTTGTATGACTATGCGTTGGACGGGAATGTTAGCGGCGCATCTGCGACAGCATTCCATTTCGACGGACAATGAAACCACCCCCGGTATCCKGGCTGCCGGGGAACTGAATCTGGAGACTTCTCCTAGGAATACCGTTGTCAAAGATGGCATGTTGTTACATCGCGGCATCAAAGATTGAATTACTCATCAACAGCACCACGTCCACATCGCCGGCTCCCGATCGCTGTGCTGGCGCGAGTTTTGCCCCGCTGTGCCCCCGCCCCGCCCGAGGCATTGGAAATCCGGCATCGCATTGGTCATGGACGTCAATCGCGACTCGGTCGTTGATGACGAATCAATCGAATCCTCTTTGCCTCTTTATGCCGTAGTAGAATTCTTTCCGCTTGAACAAACATCCGCTCAGAACATCTCATGCCCAAAATCGTGGTAAAATCACCACCTGTTCATCTCATCTCGTTCTGCAGTGTCCGACACTTGCCTAACCACCTGCACCGCATACATACCTCTACCTACATACAGTCCACTCATCTGGCATCCCACGCTCAACCTCATCACCACCCAACCACCACCACCACCACCACCACAACACAACACCACGCACTCAACCACTTGCGGAACAGACAAACCGTCAAAATGCCTCCACCAGCCCTCCCAATCCTCCCCTACCTCTCCCACGAATCCTTCTCCTCCTCCCCCAATGCCCCCGCCTCCGCTCTCACCCGCAAATTCGGTCCCGAAACAGCCAACTACTTCTCCGGCTCCCCGCTCAACCGCTTATCATGGCTACGATCCGACCACCTCTTTCTGCGCGCCGCCTTCTCCCACCCTAGCTCCCGGTTCTTGTTGATGAATAACTTGGGGCCTATGGTGGAGAGTAAAGAGGATGGGTCGCGGTTGGGGTTTGCTTCGCCTGAAGATGTGAGGGGGTTGTTGGGTGGCGGGGAGGAGGTGTTTAAGAGTGAGGAGGAGGTTGTTGGGGGGTTTGATAGTGAGGAGGTTTTTGGGGGAAAGAGGGGAGGGGAGAGGGTGGTTGTGTTTTTGGGGGTGGATCTTTTGGATGGTGAGAGGGGGGAGGGACAAGATGTGTTTGAGTGGAAAGACTTCAGGGGGACGCCGTATTTTGCTGTTGATGTTACGCCTCGCGAAGGAGAAGGGGAAACGAAAGAGAAGGCGGAGGAGTTGATTAGGAAGATGGAGGAGGAGAAGGGACATGCGTTTTTGAGTGCTAGTCCTAGGGGGATGGGGTTGGAGGCTGAGCATGGTGAGTTTACGTCTTTATGATCCTACCAGGACCTTTGAAGGGGTGTGAATACTGATGAGAACAATAGCTGCCATGTACGGCCAAGCCCGCGCCCTAATCGACTGGAACGCCCGCAACCCTTTCTGCGCTCAATGTGGCCAGCGCACCATCTCGGTCCACGCCGGCACCAAGCGCGTGTGTCCCCCGACAGACAAGGGCAAGGACCGCGCTCCCTGTGCCACCCGGGGCACCGTATCGAACCTGTCCTTCCCGCGAACCGACCCGACCGTGATCATGGCCATCGTCAGCGCCGACGGCACCAAGGTGCTTCTGGGGCGCAACCGGCGCTGGCCTCAGTATTGGTACAGCACGCTCGCCGGGTTCCAGGAGCCGGGTGAGTCGATCGAGGAGGCGGTTCGCCGCGAGGTCTGGGAGGAGAGCGGTGTCACGGTCGGACGGGTGGTGCTGCACAGCTCGCAGCCGTGGCCATTCCCGGCTAGCTTGATGATTGGAGCTATTGGACAGGCGATGCCCGGTGATGGAGAGAAGATCTTCTTGGGCCATGATGCGGAGCTGGAGGATGCGAAGTGGTTCCCACTGGAGGAGGCCAAGGAGGCGCTGCTCAAGGGGGCGAGTAACATGGGAGAGTCGGCGCCGGAGGGATACGTGGAGGGGGCGTTGAGATTACCGCCGCAGACGGCTATTGCGAACCGGTTGATCAATGCGGTGGTGGAGGGGTGGTGGACTATGCCGAAGATTTGAAGTGGTGATTTCTTGGGTGTCGTGAGCGAGTCTTTTATATAGACGGGCTTTGCATACATAGACTTTATAAATTCCTTGAGAACATTTAAGAGTCGCCTGCGCCAGTTCTCGTTGGCTAGGTGGTTGTGTATAATGGCACTGACATATCTTAACGCATTGCATTTTCTCATCATGTCGGTTCTCACAGTCTATATTGTCAAACAACGAGGCCCGATGATAGAAGTCGCAAACAGCAACATGAAGCTCCCACGACTTACGTTGGGTGAGAACGAGACAGATGGACGACCTTAACTCGAATCGACATTGTAACATTTGCGGTTCGCGTCTTTCCCAAACCGACATGCAGTCCTTCTCAACGGAGCAACCAAAACAACATATGGACAGACACACAACTGGTGAGAACCGCAAAAGCACGAATGATCAATTCTCTCTCTCGAGTTTCGAAACGCATTTTGCACACAGCGCACCAATACACATCAAAGTGATAGGAAGCGCAAAGCCATCTATCCGTCTCCAAAGCTCATCCATTCAAGATCACACTGCCACATTCCATCCATGACAGAACTTCACTTCTTCCCCACGTCGCCCCCCTCAAGGAGCGAACACAGCGAAAAAAAAAAGATTTGTTTCAAAAAAAAAGAAATGTCGAAACCACCCCACGATCACGGACCTAGAATGTTCGACGTCCGCGACTAGTGTAAAGGGAAGAGATGGAGAAGCATTGTTTTAGGAGGCCGGGAACGGAGGAAGACCCATCGGGAGTATGGTACAAGAGTAACCCTCAGCAAGCCGCTATGCGGAGCCGCCAGTATTAATGTAGTTAGTAAACAAGGCCACTCCCCAACACATGGCGGTGTAGAGAGAGCGTCCTTGCCACTGAAGAAAAAAAAAGAGAAAAGAAGATTTGAAAGGAGGGGGAAGAGGATTTCTTTTATGGGCGCGGGAATGTTTGGCGCTAGTGGGGCTAGGGCTTGGGGAGTTGTGGTGTTTGAGGTGGGGACAGGTGGTGGACAGCTGGCGGGGTGAAATTCTTGGTGGGGTGCTGGATTGGGAGGGTGCGATAACTGATAAGATAGTGACGCCTGGACTGAGTCCGATGGCCATATAGCTCATGCTGGGCGACGTGAGTCCGATAGAGGCCATCACGATTCACCATTGACAACGTCATGTTCTTGGGTCATTACACACTCTCTGAACTGACCACTCATTGAGATTGAGGTGTTCTTCGAAGATCAAGATTGTGCTTCATATTTACTTTCAAGCTCATGGTTGACTGTCTTATTTGGACTCATCACTTGGCCCACCTACCTCACCATCGTGCTCCTCTCACAAGTAATAATCAACCCCCAACCCAATCCCCTTACACTGCTGCACTTCCCTCCACCCATTCTCCAACCTACTAGGCCAATCCAACACCTTCAACTTGACTCCCGCTCTCCTGCTACTAGCCACCCACTCACCCCTCTGCACCTCCCTCCTCGTACTCTCAAACCCTCTCGCCCTTAAGAACCCCTCGTCAGGATTCGCATCTCCCGTCCGGATGAAACTCGCAAAGCTATCCAGCACGAATTGCTCAAACGGCAAATCCTTCTCGTCCCGCACGGGTAACCCCTGTCTGGCCAAGTTCCCAAACACATAATACAGCTCGCCCGAGTGGCACCTTAGATACGGCTTGCTCGGATTCCCAAACGGGTGCGACGCCGTCTTGGGAGGCTCGCACACGTCCAGGTTGGGCCAGCCGCCGGTCTGGTAGGTCCGGTCGAACTCATAATAAAAAACGCGCGAGAAGCGGTTGTTGGCCAGCCCGGCTTGCACGGTGGCTTGGTCGATGCAGCGGAAGATGCCGTCGGTCGCGAGGCGGGAGGAGGAGTTGAAGAGGGCGAGGGTTGCGTTGGGGGTTGGCGGGAGGGGGAAGAGGGATGGTGAGGCTAGGGAAGGGGAGAAGCCTTGCGAGAGCAGGTAGGCGGTTTGGTTGGTGGTGGATGGGTAGCTGATGAAGGGCGCGCCGTCATCGTGGGTGATGCCCATCATGAGGTCGATGTTGCTGGGGCCGGCGTTGCGGGAGAGGTCGAGTTCGGGGGAGACGAGGTAGGTGCCGTCGACGACGAGGTAGCGGGCTGCGGTACCCGCGGTAAGCTTCTCCGCAGGGAGTTGACGCAGACAGGCGACATCGGTGCAGTTGGTGGCAGCGAGGATGGCGTTACCGACTACGGCCATCTCCTCGGCGACGGTGTAGTACCGGCTGTATGTGGTGCCGTAGTTGACGCCGCCGAGGTTGCTCAACGGGAGAGCACGCTTAAACAATCCCTTGGCCTTGGGGCTGGCCAGCAGTGCGCGAACGGAGCCAGCGCCGGCAGATTGCCCGAAGATGGTCACTTGATCGGGGTCACCACCGAACTTGGCAATATTCTCGCGCACCCACTGCAGAGCGGTGACCTGATCAGCGAGGCCATAGTTGCCGTTGGTCTTTCCATCCGCGAGCGCAAGGAAGCCGAGCGTGGAGAGGCGGTAGTTGATAGCAACAACCACCACGTCTCCTCGCGACGCCATATTGCCGCCGTCGAAGGTGGAATCGGAAGAAGTTCCGCCGGTGAAGGCACCGCCATGAATCCAAACGGCTACCGGCCTCAGATCCTTCTTCTTTTTGTCACCGCCCTTGCCCTTTCCTTTGTTTCCACCGTCGGCAGCGGCGGGGAGGTACGGAGTCCAAACATTCAGAAACAGACAGTCCTCACTTTGTCCTGCTCCTCCACCGCCCTGCACACATTGGCTCCCGTACTCCAACCCGCTCACCTCCTTCTGCTTCCCCTTTCCACTATCTCCACGGTACAGGGTAGAGTAAGTGAACCTCTCTGGCTTAGGAGCATACCGCAACCCCAGAAACCGGAAAGAAAGGCGATCCCGGAACCCAGTCACTCTCTCATTGCCGTTCACCCCTTCCACACCAACCTGCCACTTCTCACTCTTGTCTTGTCCTTGGTTGTTGGAAAACGGCGCAGTCTGCGTGCACAGGACCGGGTACTCTGCTGCCTTCCCTTTGCCACTTCTCACATCGGAGACGGAAATCCGACCCGAAGGGGAAACGTCAATCAACCTCGGCACAGACGGGTTCTTGGACGAAGGGGCGATCCAAAAGGTTGTTCCGAGCGATGAGGACTTTCCGGAGCTGTAAAGGAGGTAATCGAGGTTGGGCTTGATGGCTGCCGTGGAAACGAGCTCGGGAGAGTAGAGCGATTCGCCTAGAGAGGAACAGGATTGGGAAGCTTGGGAGAAGGGAACCGAGTTGGAGAGGAGGAGGACGGAGGCATTGGCGGAGGGGCTGGACGGGCCTGCGTGGTATGTTAGCGGGAAGTCTGGGGGTTGGAAGAGGGGGCGAGCAAGCCTACCTTGGAGGTCATTGTTGACAATGATAGTGAGATCGGAGTCAATGGTGTTGGGAGATGGTGAGCTGTTGCTAGCCGCTGCGGCGAGAGAGACCGAGGAGAGGAGGATTGAGAGGATGGCTCCCCAGAGGGACGAAGTGGTCACCATCTTGGCCTGCTCGCTCTCTGTGACTATCACGCCAAACGGACGCGTACAGCACAGGTGGGAGAAGAAAAGAAGGTGGGTGGAAAAAGAAACTATCGTGATTGTGCTAACGGGAACAAGCTCTCTTAAATACAACCGTCCCAGATACCCGGATCACCATCTTCTCGGATACGATCTACATCATCGTTACCGCAATCCTTCTTCCTAGGCCTAGACTACCAGTTAGTGTGGTGGAAATCTGGGGAAATAACCTGGGGTTAACCAACCGACCACAGTCCTAGCCGGTCGCCCGGTGAAGCTATCTTGGGCCGTCCTGCCGGGAGGGGACCGGGAGGCCAATCCAGGTAAAGTTGAGTCGATCAGTCGAGATTCTAGAACTTCTCCTCACTTACAACCACCAAGCCACCTCAATGATGGAAGGACGAAGTAACATTGGGGTCAAAGCTCGATGTTTTTAGCCTAAATAATTCACCCTGTTCTTCTCCTCCTCCTTCCTCCGCAGGACAATTTGGGGAAGGCAAGGCGAGGAGGAGTAAGTTGGGGAAATGTACCCGCTTTTCCCAATCGAGGCCATTGAGAACAGGCACGCGATGGGTGAGAGAACAGCGGCGCCGTCCCGAGCTGCCGGAGAGCTGTGTGCTGTGCGCAGAAAGGACCTTCCGGGTCGAAGGTACAAGGTGCCGTGTCGGTCCCGGTGCTGAATGTTCGGTTGGTATCTTCCCCAGATTCTCGACGACACCGGCAAAAGGATGCATATCTAGATGCCTGCCGAATACCTTGATGTTGCGAGCATTACATTGCCATTAGCAAGTTGTCTCTCAAGCTCATCGGAGATAAGCCATCACTCATACCACCAATCAGCCAAAACCTTGAGAAGTTATTGGTGGCGCTTCCGCTCAAAGGGGTAGTTATAGCGACATGCATCGCTAGATCCGAGAGGGGTGAAGCCACTGAAGAAAAGGCGGTTTCGTAGTGGTGAAAATCTTGGTCAACTTCAGTGAGGGAGTTGGCGATATGTGTCTGAGGCGATTGACTACTCGTCAGGGCTTCAATCGCCGCTGACTAGTGGGTGGTCCGCCCTGACGAGTATGCTAGGAAAGGGGTCAAATTCCTCATATCAACGATATTCAGCATCGGTCAGACCAACTGGACTGGTTGGAAGATGGCAAAAGAAAAGGACTGTTGTGCCGCAATGCAAAACGCATCCCCAAGGCCCAGAAGACGGGAAGGAGAAATGGAAGGCTTCTTCCTTCTCGGCGCTCATACATTGTATGCCACCGAGCAACACCCGTCTTGCGGTGCACAACATGGTTGATGGTGCACACAGGTCTAGTCAGCCGCACTTTAGAGGAGGACAAACACCGGGTTAGAGAGATGATTATTCAGAACCCCTTTTCGCCAAGTCATCATCTCTACCTCATCGTCTTCGCCAGACCACAATCGAGGGAACTTTGTTCATTTCAAGGTCACTCTTGCTCGTCAAGGTTTTGATGCGCTCGCTGGATCGGTTGCCCTGGACGAAGAAGCGTTGGCGAGGCAAAGCACTCGTATCATTGGTAGGGTAACTGTTCAGCGCTTGTTACAGCTTTAGTGGTCCACTAACACCCTACTGGTTTAGGTAGCATTTGAGGCAAGGAAGTGCGAAGCTTGTCTTGCTGGTGCCTGTTGTTTAGGATCGTATGTATAGTGGGCCGTTGTGGTCATTTTTGGCTGTCCAGGCGAGTCCGGTGTTCTTGTGATGCCAAAACCACAACGATAGACAGGATCAAAACAAAACAATCGTCGAGTCGGGGAGTCCTTTTCGATTATCAATAGGTGGATCATATGTCAGCACCCTGGCCCATTACCGGAAAGATCATCAACCAGAGAGACACGAAGCCGGCAGTGAGATCTCCTTGTTGTCGTGTAAGGGTAAGCTGACTCCTGAACTACAATCACTGTAACCAAAACACGAACTGGGCCTCAGTGAGGAACCCTGCAAGGAGATYGAATAGCGGGGCCGACCAAAAAGCTGGTCTATGATAGGCCCTGCCTGGTCAGTCACCACCACCACGTTTTGTCCACAATTTCGGAGTGGCTGTTGAGACGGACATGTAACTGTTACTGACCACAATACGATCCTCCTAGATACAAGGTAAACCATTGAACAGATTCAGCCGCTCCTTCAAGTGGAAATGGGTGCAGTAGCTCAAGCGCCCACTCAGCCACACGATATGTCGCTACCTCCCGTACTGCCTGCCTACAACCTACGTGGTTGTAGTAGATCCTCGGACTTTCCGCCTCTCCTTCGCATTCACTACCTTGAGCCCTGAGGATCTCTTCCCCTTTCCCATCCACATCTTTCTGTCTCCGAACAAATCTCAAACAGGCTTTCGTTTTGTGAAGGATGAAGCAAAGCCGATAGCATCCAGTTCCTGGCTTGGCGACAACAACAACAACAACATTACCTAGCAGGTAGTTGACGATCACTCCGAGTCTGTGTCACGAACAGCAACAACAACATCAACCCCCCTCCCAAAAAAAAACAATGGACGACAAATCCACCCGGGCGGCCGCAAACGCCCCCGAGCTAGCAGCCTGGGAACATACTCACCAAGGCATCGAACGAGCTCCCTCTCCTCAACAACATCAACCTCATCCTCCTTCATTACAACAACTACATCATCCAGAAGGCCAACCAGGCCTAGAACCCGCTCCCCACTCCACCCTCGAAGTCAGCCCTCACCAAGTCTCCCAAGACGCGGACAAACTTTCTTCGTACGGTCCAACATCCACCACCATATCCAGCGGCACCTCTCCATACCAGACATACGTCCTCCCTCAACCATACGGTTATTCACAACATGGGAACATTGGGTCGGTACCCGGAACGAGTACGGTTGCCGGATCAACTGCGGCCGGAGGAAGGATAGGTGATAAGGAAGTTGGTAATGGTGACGGGGATGACAACGGCAAAAATAAGCGGTACTGTTTTGGTCTGGGGACCAAGAGACAAGTTGCTTGGTCGTTGTTGGCGATTGGGATTTTTCTGATTGTGGTTGGAGTCGCGGTGGGTGTGGGCGTGGGTGTTAGTGCCGGGAAGGGGGGTGGTAAGAAGTCTGGGAATAGGTGAGTTTGTTCTTTTTCTTTCTTTTGTTCTGAGATTGATGCGGGTTGAGGCGAAGTTGGAAGATCGACGGCCGGGATGGACTCCGGGGGCTGGGGGGTGACTTACTCCACCCTCTCCGGCCTTGGCCCTCCGGGTCGGAGCCGGCGTGGTGGAGTCCCGGTCCCCGTCCCCGGCCTGTCCCCTTCGGCCACTACACGTCTCCTACCCCCCAAATCGTTTTCCGGTTCATCACTAACATCATTCCTACAGCTCATCCTCCCCAACCCCAACATCAACCGCCCATCCCTCCTGGACGCACACAGCCAACCTCCCCCCACCCACCGCCTACGCCACCATCACCCCATCAACATCCATCATCTGCCCCGCCAACAACCTCACCCTTTATTCACCCTCCAACGATACCGTCCTATCTTCCTCCAGCCGTGGGAAGGGTTATTTGTTGCTCTGCGGCCGGGACTACAGCTCGCTAGCGGGGGCCAAGGATATCAAGAACCGGGAGGCCGATTCGATCGAGACGTGCATCGACCGGTGTGCCGAGGTGGATGATTGTGTGGGCGCCGGTTGGGGGAATTATGAGGGGAAGCAGATCTGTTGGTTGAAGAGTCGGTTGGGAAGACCGGGTTGGACCCCGCCGTGGTATATGGCGGTTAGGGAGGATGCGGTGCTGCATGATGGGAGTGAGGGGGGGTTGAGTGGGGATACGGAGACGGGGTGAGACTGAGTCTTTTGCTTTTTTGGGAAATTGATTGGGTTTCTGGATGGTACTGAGGAGTTTAAATGGTTTGGAAATAGGATTCCATTGGTTGCGATGGAGGCATGCTCTGGTTTGGGAAAGACGTGGGTAATGGATGACGGACAACTACCCAGAGGTTTTCTCCTGAAGTAAAAGCAGGCAAGCAAGGATAAGTCGTGGCATTGTGTCCGCAAAACGAGGATGAGAATGATTAGATATCCCAAGTTGGATACCACTTTGTCTGGGCAATTTTTATTCACAGGGCTCAGCCGAAATTCCATTGCTAAGAGAGACAAAATCGGGTTTTGTTTCATTCTTGATGAGTACATCATCCACTGAGCTCATAATAGAACTGGAGAAGATCATGCGAGGTTCAACAGATGTTCGTTCATTATACAATCTAGTGCTGGTTTGTTTGTTAGCTTGGTACCTACTCCTAGTATACTAGACGAAATGTCTTCCGAATTGTCCTAAACCTTTTAAGGACTAAATGAATGGCTAGGTACGGATCCGAAAGGTATTAATAAGATCCAATACGGTGTATTTTATTTTGGAAAAGGCATATTCACAGCATGAAAACGCCTAGGGAAGTTGACCCGAGGTCTCGAGCTAACAATCAAACCAGTATTGGACTGTACAGTATGTAAAAGCTAGTAAGTAAATCTCCATCGGCCATTTCGCTCCATAGGTATTTTGTCAAACATCAATCAAAACAAAACAGGCTGTCGCTAAAACACAACTTGCCAAAAACCCGCGTTCCTCACCCATCCACGAACACCAAACTCACTTTTTCAACTTCAACACCACCCAAGCAGCCAACCTCCACCCAACAATAATACAAAACATAATCCCAATATCCCTCCCCTGCTTGCCCGGCTTATACCCATACTGATCCAACACGCCCTGTCCCCTAATCAAGCACTGATCCGCCAAATCCGTCTGAAACATGCACTGACAATTGCTCCCATTAACACCTGTCATCCCCTCCGGCAGTTTTCCACACGTATACACCCGATCCTTGAACTCGTTAATCATCATGTTCTCAAACACATACTTCTGGTAATCCCAATAATGGAACACGTATTTGTAAAACACGTTCAAGATCGTAGGCTGAACCATGAACCCATCGACGCTCATCCACAGGCCGTTGGCGAAGGCTACCAACGCAAGGGAGATGACGAAGGAGGGGAAGAGCGAGGACATGAAGACCACCAGACCTTCTGCAGCTAAAAGGTCGCAGAAGAGCCAGAATACCCAGGTGAAGAAGGCGGTGCCCGTGGGCTGGAAGTTGACGAGCCAGTAGGAGATGACGGAGAACAGCAAAGAAAAAAGGAAGAGGTAGGGGATGCCGATGAGGAAGTTGGAGATGATCAGGGCCGTGGGGCCGTAGAGCCCGTTGCGCCGTTCTTTGATGTATTGGAAATAGTCTTCGAGCCAGGAGGGGCAGTACGCGACGGCCATGAAGGACATGAAGGCACAGCCGCTGTTTGGTTGGTGATAGGCTTGTTAGCGAGTTGTTGCTTGTCATGAAATGGGTAATATAAAAAGGATGGGAACTTACAAGAACAGAGCGTTGATGAAAGGAATGATGGATTCCTGCGCAGCATCCAGTCTCACCCAGACAGTGCCGACCATGATGGCGAGACCGAAGTACATCGCCGCTCTGATGCCATATGCCACTACATCCCGATAGCTCTTGACGAAACTCCGATGCAGCAGCGTCACTGTACTGCTGACCAGCCCCGGCTTTGTTTGACCGACGGCATCGACTTGCTCACCACCCCTTGCTTCAGCCTCCGCTACCGCAGCAGTCAGCTGTTTTGACTTCTCTGACCCTTGCCAAGCAGCCTGCATGTCATCCAAAGCCTTGAGTGCTTCCTCACGCTCGGAAGCAAAGTCAATGTTGACCAAGTCCAGCAGGAATTCGGCGGGGTTGACGTGCAATGGCACCTCGTGCCCCAAGGACTCGTAGTGCTCCGCGACGCCCGCGACAGGACCGAAATAGTGCGTCTTGCCAGCGGAGAGGAGCATGAGTTTATCGAAGAGGTTGAAAGTTGCTGTGGAGGGTTGGTGGATTGAGGCGATGACGATCAACTGTTTTCATTTCTGTTAGCCACGACTTCCCCTACCAAGTATTAACACAGGAAGGAGACTCACATTATTCCTCCTAGCAACTCCCTTCAAATACTTCACCACCTCCCACCCCGCCTTACTATCCAACCCACTCGTCGGCTCATCCAAGAACAGGATCCTCGGGCAGGTAATCAACTGACTGGCCACGCCCACTCTCCTCTTCTGGCCACCACTGATTCCCTTGCGAATCGGCGTACCGATCAGCGCGTCCTTCTGCTCTCGCAGCCCAAAGGCATCGAGTAGTCCTTCAATCCTGGCAATCCTCTCCTTCTTGGGGAGAACCTTGGATGAGGTGGCGAGCTGCGAAGTAAAGAGGAAAGTCTCCCGCACAGTCAGCGAGCCTATTTAATGTTGGTAGTTAGCCTAATTACGTTTGTAAACCTTCGAAATATTTACCAATCAGGTGGTCTTCCTGCTCGACGAAGCGGGTGATCTCGCGGAAGGTGGAGGTGGGAGTGGGTTGGCCGTTGATGAGGACGGAACCGGAGGTGGTGGTGCCGCTGCCGGAGGAGGAAGGGAGCGGGCGGGAGGCGAGGAAATTGAGGAGGGTGGTTTTGCCGCAGCCTGAGGGGCCCATGAGGGCTAGGATCTCGCCTGATGAAGGGACGAAAAAGAGGTGTTAGTGGATGGGGTATTGAGTGAGGTGGGTGGAGAGGGAACTGAAAACCGTACCGGCTTCTACGATACCCTCCACATTGTCGACAATGTTCTTTGGTTCCTTCGTCTCTCTGTCTTTGACTGTTACTGTGACGCCCTTCCAGCTGATGTTTTTGACTGTCGTGTTGACGAGATGGGATTCGGCAACGGCATGTTGTTCGATGTCGATTCCGTCGACGATGACGTTCTTCCGCTCGACTTCGGTGCTGTTCCCGGAGGATGGGTTGGAGACACCCATTGTCGTTGATGTTGTTGATCAAGGTTTACCTAGTGGAAGTGAGGTAGTATCAATGGAGTGTTGAGGCAACTCAAATCTTTTCAACCACGATATCCCAAACAGAACAACAAAACACAACAAAAACCTGACAACCGAACTTTTCCCCAAAAACACATTCCATCTCTTCGAGGGTTCCATCCCGACCCTTATATGTACCGTCCAGCGTCCATACCTCACCACCCCTCCCCTTCCCTTCTCAGAGGTAAGGCTCTCAAGACCATACCAAGTAGGTAACCAACCCAATGCAGCTTACCTCTGCCACAACCTCGCCGACCAGTGCAACTCCAAACAAAGACATCCATACCACCTACACGGCCCCCGGTACACGGAGTGTAATACCATCCACAACCCAGGGAAACATTCGATGGGTGACCGCCATTGTCTGTCCATCATCGATCAAAAGGGAAAGGGTCGTCATCCCACCCTTCCAATTGGCTGCGCCGCGCTTACAAGTTACATTCTCAGCCCTCTCAGGCACCCTCGTAGAGGTACTCTAACCATCCCACACTACAGTACCGTGCTAGGTACTACCGTACGCAGTAGTCTTTTTGCGGCGCAGATATGCAGAGAGGGAATGGGGGAATGGGAATGACTTACATCCATCCGCACACTGTCGTCAACGCATCGACGTTCTTTCCGGGTATGTCCCCTTGTTCCTTACTCCGTCCGGTTTGACAGGTGAGACAAAGTCCGACACGGCTCGCGGACGAACGCCACGCCTTATTTTGCCTATTTTTTGTACCTATGTGAGACATTTGGATGTGAGGTACCCGACGGGTGAAGACTGAACTAATTTTTCTTTCCTGATTTCTGTACATACCATACCGTGTATCTCTTCTGTGGTATAGGCAATGTCTCGGGTATGGCTGAAGCAGTTCATGTTCTTTAGTGGCTGGCCATCCCGTTTCTCTGCTTCCCCGATAAGTCATTTGAAAATCGTTCCACCGTCTGGGGGTTCTGTAAAGCCTCATCACCGGTGGTGATGTTTGCTTGGGCGCCGCCAAATTCGAGAATGGACTGCCATTCGCTCGCTTGTTGTAGGAAAAGAAAAGTTTGCTATGTATCGAAACAAGATGGTTTGCCTATACCTTTCTTCTTTGGCTGATCTTCACCGATCTTGACTGATCATGACAAAAATACCCTGCATGCAGCTAGCTCTAGCTCCCCCGGATGAGGACCAACGTTAGGTGCCAAGACTGCATTTTGCGTTTTGCATCGTGAAGGTTTAAGGCGGAAGCAAGGCCGTTATGTTCTGTTTTGTTTATTGCAGATGACGACGACAACGACGAGGTGTTGATCATTCGCCTTCAGCTGTTCAGTGAAAGAAATGGTTTGGTGTTGAGGGATGGGCACTGGCGGGCTAACAGATCTGACGGTCTCCCGTACTGTTGTTCCCCGAGCCGTCCAAACCAGGGTGGTGAATACACCTATCCCTTGAAGAAAGAAACTTCTTCAGGGGCGGGATAGAGAGGGGATAGTGGATGGCGACGGCATTTTGGGGGCGTTTCCTTGGCTTAACTTGGCTTTGCCGATTCTCTTTGCTTTTGCTGTTGAATCCTTTTTGTGTGTCTTTACACTCACGTCAATATGCCAGCGCCATCGTATGATCCGGTCCGCACCTACACGAAGGCTTGTTGAACAAACCTTGAGGCTGAACAAGGAAACAATAAAGACCCCAGAGATCGGCGTTCGACTGTGTTGATTGGTATGTATATACATACCCAGATAGATACTGCAGTCAAAGTTTGACCTGTTGACTTGCGAGTCGGACCAAATCCGACCCAGGCACACCAGCAGGCCCGGGCCCCGGAGTATCTACGATACTGTGGCATTGTCTTTGCGTCGGGCTTGGTATGTAGCAATATGGGCTGATCGGTTACCAGTTGTGTGGTTGATGATCGAAAAGGAGGAATGCTGAACCGATACGTTGATACGATATAGAACTTAGAACTCCAGGTCCCCGAGACTGGGATCTGTAACAATGGTTCAGGCGCGTTGCCGTGTTTGTTTGATCACGATCCTTTTTTGTCGTTATCCGATCGATCAAGCACTCTTATTTCTTCTTCTCCCCTTCCTCTTGTCTTGTGTCACCTTGCCTTGTCTTGTGATGATGAAGATCGTGTTGTAGGCCGAAAGTCAACCTTCCCCCGGGAGTCGGGAGTCGGGAGCCAAGCAGCCCAAACTCTCAAGCTATCACCAGGACGGCGATTAAAGTCCAGGGCACATCAGGTTACATTCCTTTTTGAATCGCAGCCTGAAGCCTTACGAAGCTAGCTGTCAACAATGCTACCGCACGCGGGAAACAGGGCTTCTCGGGCCTGCCTAGCGCTCGGTTACTGGTGACTGGGTGGTGATCGGCGCTAATCAAAATCTCATGGTGCTGGCCAGCGTTCAATGCCCATCATCAAGGTCGTGAAACCCCAAAGACAGAAAATAAACTCCGTAAAAAGGACGGCAACTGGCCGTATCTGGCTTTGGATTCCAACATGATCTCCATCCAGTTATATCAGCCCTACAGCAAAACTGGAGTTTTCTTGAAGCCGTCATTCTTTGGGCATTAGAGAGCGAAGAGTTCCCACCCAGTTCAACCATCGTGACATCGCGACAGGCGGACAGCCAGCCGTAGCAATTGTGCTTTTGACCTTTGACCGCCGACAAAGTGTCAAAATTTAACACCTCTGAAGTCCCCGAATGTTACGATATTGCTTTGCTTGTCGCAATTGTTGGCTTATGTTCATAAATCGGGTTACGTTGGCGGCTGAGTATACCTAGCCGAGCGTCCTGTGCCGCTGAGGTTGACGGCGACTGAATGGCGACTTGGCGAGATGGTGTTGCGCTCGGGGTTCATGGCTACGTTGATATGTCCTTGAGAGGCACAGGTAGGCTGGCGTGGTAGATAGGTGGGTTACGCCAAGTTGATGGATGTCGCCGACGAAATTTCATTTGAAGTTTGGAATAAGGCTCGGGTTTAGAGAAATGGAAAGATTGGGATGAGGCTCTCGCCGGATAAGAAGTGGGTGTGGTGTGCGGTGCGATGGTCGGATGCGGTCGCCGGTCGCCGGCCGGCAGTCTCGGCTCTCGGTAGGCTAGTGATAGCCTAAGCCCGGCAGGGCAACCACCATTCAGTTCCCCGTAGTTTACCCTTGGCAACATCCATGATATTCCTCAACTGCTAGCTTCGATGTCTAAAAATCCGCGACTTGCTCGAGCACTCGCTAATCATGACGAACGTCAGCGACATCCAAGGATCGATATCACCCAAGACACTGGTTCTACGTCGTCCACTACACCACGTTGTTTCGGCAAGACATCCCCATTTCTACTTTTTAACTCCGATTTGGTCAGTCCAATGTGATGGGTGGGTATCACAAACCCTCTCAGATTGCAGCAACCAGATCCCGTACGGCGAAGGCGGCTGACAACCATGTGTTCCATATGTCCATGTGGGTGTCGTCGACTCGTCGGGTCTGCTGCGCCGTATGGCTCCATGGAAGTACGAAAGATGCCACTCATCCGCATGGAGGTGGTCCCCGTTCCGCTGCCTGTCATCGGTCGCCTTGTAACCGAACGTAACTCAATTACGTTGACGTCGCCGAACGTTATCCCCGAGCGGGCTCAAGATTCGGCGAGCAGATCGGGGTTGTCAGATATCTGGTTTTAGACTTTTGAGGTTGTACTCGCCAGGGGTTTCGGCCTTCTAGATGCTCGCCACACAGACAGGAGAGGGTGATAGGTATCAAGCGAGTCGACGCTAGTAGCCCAAAGAACGGAACGAAGGATCTTGAAGCCTTAGCGAGTGGCAAGGGGTGGTGCTGCAGGTCCCCGACGTAGCTTCGTCTTCGCCGACGCATAAGATGCTCGTTGTCGCCGTCTAGTTGGGCGAGGAGACCGAGATGTTCATGTTTTAGACGTAATGGAGCGTACCATAGCGATGGTGGTTCCCGTAGTCTGTGATCGGGTTTCAGATGCAACGTAGATACTCTCCATCCCGAGAGATATTGAAGCCCGGGACAGACTTGAGGGAGTCAACTGCTTCGAATGTTAAGTCTTCGGCGAACTTGTTCGTGATGTTACCCAACGACGCTCTGACCTTCGACAACTCGACAACACAGCTGGACAGGGGCCACAGATGAAACCGAATCGCAACTCGGAGAAGTCTCCGCGGAATCATCGCCGACTTCCCAGGTTCCAGCCTTATGAGCGGTCCAGCACCCCGGGATTGACCCCGTAGCATCGTTGTTCGGCGACGTCGTATATGTAGCATCCGCTGACATCGGAGCACGCGGGGATCTACATGCCCGCAATGACTAGCCGATATCCAATGGCAGAGTCCGGAGTCTGACGGTCTGACCCTCTCAGTTCGGTGAGGAGCCCGAGGGGCAAAACTATCAGCGAACGGTTGGGTATCATTTGAACACTCGAAGGGGAACCACTTACCTGGCCGCCCGGGGACTTGGTAGCATCCTCACATCGAAGAGTGAACGCCGAAACCCCCGTTTAAAAGACCGATAACCAATGATGATATTTAGTAGGATATTTTTATGTAACCCAAAACTATAACCAAGCAACCAAGCGAGCCCAAGCGTACTGTAACTACCTTACTTGCTCGCGAGGCACTGCACTCTTTAAGGCGCGCGCCCACGCACGCCCTTGCTGTCCTTGTCGTCGTTTTGAAAATCTAAAACCCAGAGCTGACTATATAAGTACAAGACCCTCCTCCTGCTCCTCTACCTGCTTTACAACTACCGAGATTATTCATACTTCGACTTGAGATTCCCCTTTGAACTCCTCACCTCAAACCAAGACGAGACGCATTACCTCATCGACGCCATTAGCTCACTGAGCTTGAGTAACGCCAACTTGAGCAATCAGCCCCTGGTTGAACTCGCTCATGATGCTCTCGTCCGCCTGAATGGATGTCATCATCTGTTCCTGGGTATAGCCGACCCAGAAAGCCGGGGTGATCTGCTGTGCCTTCTTTTGGCGGTAGATCTCCTGCGCCACGCCCTTGACCTGGCCCCAAGCCGTATTGGCCGCCTTCCAGACCTTGCTGAGTTTGTTGAGGGCGCCGATGTTCAGCCGGATTTGCTGGCGGAGGTCGGCCTCATCTTCGATCATGTAGAGGGCCCACTTGGAGAGGTGGACGATGGAAGAGAGAGTCACGACGCAGGTGAAGAAGTGCGTATGGCTGGTCACGGGAACAGCTTGCGTGACCATCTTGCTGATCTCGTAGGCAGCCGTGACGGTGTGCTTGGTATGGGCGTTGTATTGATCGCCTGAGCGGACGGGCCTGTGAGGGGCGCAAGAGTTGACAGCTTGGACTGGCGAAGAGTCAAGCTGGGAAAGAGGCTGGTGGAGCATAATGGTGCACCTGTTGGTTGTGAAGGGCATCAGTACACATTTTCCTGAACATCCCTTTCTCGGGATTCGTGCAGTGATGACTTACGCATGGGTGATAAAGTGTGCTTGGAACATCATCTCATCAAGCTGGCAATTCTTATCGAGATCATCCCTCTTGTTATCCGGAAGATGCATTCTCCAGTTGGACAGATGCGCCTCCATCTTGTCCACCTCTGCCGCATCCGGGAACATGACGTTCGACATCCGCATCAACCTGCCCAGATTTCTGGCTGCCGCAACACGATACGCAAATGATGAGAACTCTCGGTCTTCGTCCTGGAACTCCTTGTCGTCAAAGTCCTCAAGACTCATCGGTGAAGGGATGCACTGGAAACAGTATCAGGTTAGTCAACTTTGAAACATCGGTATCTCATTGCTGGGAAAACACATACCCCTTTGTGGTACTCCTCCTCCTCGCAGGGAAGGCCAACGTCGGTCATGATGTCAAACAACAGGAAGTTGGTCACCCGGTGAACACCTGCAATCATGCCATCGCAGACATAGAGATCCCACCAGGTTCGTCGCCAACTTTCCTCCATGATCGGATCGCCTCGACCATGCATCACAGCAAATTCCCGCTTGTTAAGGTCAATCTCAATGGCATATCTTTCACAAATAGCAAGGAGTTCCCGAGCTCTTGCTTGCTCGCAACTGCCGTCCAAGCCAATGATGATAAGCAGGAGCGCCTGGATCAAGAATCCGTCCTTGCGCACACCCTGGGCGTAGCATAGCTGTATGGCTTCATCCAGAAATCTTGCCTTGGCAGGGCCTGCATCAACGTAGAGTGAACCAATATATCTCATGGCGGCCATCACTACCGGAAGGTTTGGCTCTGAGTTGCTCTTAAGCAATTCAAGCAGATTCCTCTTGGGCAAGACGAACGGATGACCGGCGTGGAAATAGTGGTAGAAAGCCTCGAAACAACGCTCTGGCAAAGTTGCTGCCGGAGGCTGAATGGGCGGAGCGGCCTGTGTGGCCAATGCCATAGCGGTGCTGTCCATCATATAGTTGTTCCTGTAGACTGGGATGCTCGCAACGGAGGGGGTTGACGGGAAGGAGAGCTGCGACTGGTCCGGCAGAACGATGGAAGGGTTGAAGGCATGAACGGAGGGTGTGGCCATGGTAACAGGCGCATGTCCCAACATCATGGGGCAGCTGTCAGGAGTAGTCCCCGCGTAAGGGGGCGATGAGGACGCATGCCGCTTATTGGGATTGGCGCCGGGAGTAGGATTATTGGGGTTTCTGCGAGGGCCCTTGTACCCACGGCGCGAGGCAACATAGGCACACTCGGCGACGATGCCAGTCGCGGTACAACGGGAACACGGGTGACTTCCATCGCATCTGAGATGTTTGGTACGCTACATACGGCCGAGTTTTGTTAGCACACATGCCACCACTTTTTCAAGAAACAATGTTGTGATCTGGAATGGCAAACTCACACAAGGGAGACAGGCCGCTGGAACGGAAGGAGGAGGTGCCGACGGCTGCGATGTCGTCGTAGCCACCGACCCGTTCCGGACGGTGCCCGAGGAGGTCGCCGTCCCCGGGCTGTCGCTGGACACCGCGGGCGAGCTGCTACTGGAGGCGCCGTTGCAGTGTGGAGCTTCTGGCGAGAAGGGCTCCATCGTCGGCAATCCGTCTGGCTAAATTCAGAGTAAAATCGGCGATGTTGGGTCGTGCTTGCTGGTACGTCTCGTGCTAGTCAAAGGACGAGCCGACGCGATGGGGTGGGAGCCGATGTGGTTGAGCTGAGAGATCGGACGATGGACTGTGTTTTAGTTCGGGTCGGGTGGTGATATTTGCAGCAAAACCGAGGGTTAGACCAAGCTCAGGTCAACGATGTACCGGCTGCTAGCTTGGCTGTATAGACGCTGGTTCGGGTTGTCTTGGCCTGATGGGACCATCCGGCGCCCGCTAGGACTGCAATATAACTTGGTGACAGCCCCAGGGGCCGCGAAATTGGATGATCGATATGGCGTAAGGCGGTCTCCCCGAGCACGTCCCGAGGACAGAAGCCGAGCAAAGATGTGTTGGAGTTGAAGAAGGTCTTTCCGAGTGGACGCGCCTGGAGGAAGTCGGGTTTGTTAGCATCTGGCTGGATTTACGAGGGTCCCTCGCCGGTTGCGACAACGTGGGTGCGTATGGAACTATGGGTATCTCCCGAGGCCTCGGAACCTCTAAACTCTGTCTGTTCGGGTATCTCCATTTTGTGGGGTAACTGCCTCAACCGCCCCAGGAAAATCCCGCCACCGAAGGTCCGCCGGCCGAGTAGACACCGACCTACCACGGAACTAACTATTCGAGTACACAACCATAGCATTCTGTAGGTAAGAATTCGAGGTGGTTCTTACCTTGCTGTCTGCTTGCAAGACTGGAAAACTGTCTCGGAGGACGGATCTCGTGTTTTTCTTTCGATAATACGGTCCGTGGACTGTAGTACAAGCTCGGAGTTGAGGCTGAGGGGTTGCGTTGTTTCTCTGGGAGGACCCTGGGATTTGCGGACAGGGGGCTTGAAGATAGAAAGGAGACAAAGAATCCAGAGAGGCCTGGCCTCATGCCCTGTTTATGTTTCCTTGGACAATTGACCGTTGGAAGCCAGTTCAGATAAGTTCAGAGAGAAAAAAAGAAAGCAATCGGCATGTGCATGCATGCTTCAACCCCCTTTCAACCCATAGTCGAGTCAATGCTAAGTCCGAGATTCTTCAACTTCGAATCACGGCCCGCCAGGAGCCAGGCCGTGGCCGGTGAAATCGACGGCTTGTTGGCCAAAGACAACTAGTGGGAACTAGTCCGGAGTCTGACTGAGCGAGTTTTCCTATGGCGCCTGTTAACGGTTCGCAACGTTGAGAAAGAGGCGTGCATCGGGTCCTGGGCACCAATGTGCAAATCGGAACGGTCAACGGTGCATACGCCTCGTTTGACTACTTTCTTGTTGTTCTCTTTCTTTTTTCCGGACAACGGCGTCCCCGCGCCGAGGACGAGAGGGCACAGAGAGGCTCAGAGGGTTGACGAAGATGGGGGTTCAAGCCTACCAACTGAAACTCAACAACTGGGCAGACACGATTGGCTGAGCAGACCTGCCCTTGCAGGTCAAACAATGGCCGCTACAACGCTGGCGGATGAACAAAATGCAGACTCTCAGGGGGCTCGGTCTTGGTCGGTGATGATTGGGGGGTCCTCGAGGGGGTGTTTCGGAGAGGGTGGAGGGAACAGGCCGGCAACTGGCACGCCTGGCACGCCAGACAAGCACTTTTGGCAGTTCATCGTCGTCGCTGTCCAGTGTTCTGCAAAGATTAGCGAGAGAAGAAGGTCAAATGACATGGATTCGGGAAGGATTCACGATTTCCAGAATCAGGCGTCTCGTGGTGGCCATGACCTGCATCGTTGCATGTGGTTGCAGTTCAAGGGGCCCCATGGGGCTGTCCACGTTGCCAAAACGGCCGGAGGATGTGTCTGCCAGCCTTTGGACCGCCATGCCTTTGGGTACCGGTGTGCGGCTGCCGCAGTGGGCTATACGTGTAGGGGAGTCGGACGATGACCCGCCCGCTGCGCCGGTGCTTCCGTGCTCCCACACCCCGTGGAGCCGAGAACGCGTAGTAGACTTGTGGACCCATGGACCCGGCCGTCGGACCGTGACTCTGACCCTACGGTGGCGGGAGGGGCCGAGACTAGTGTGGGTGGCTCCGAGGTCTTGGGCGGTTGAGGAGGGAATGTCCCAACTGCCACCACCATCTGCGATTCATGAACGATCATATGGTTGGAAGTTTCATCAGGAGGCATGGCCATGTCATCGAGGGGCCATAACAGCGTAGAGGTACGGTGTCGTGTAACTCGGTGATTGTGCGTATGTTCCTCCACGAAAGGCTGGATTATAAACGTCGGGCAACGCGCCGGAGAAAGTCCATGTAGAAGGTTGTTTTTTGACAGCCCAGTGGCCTGAAGTGGTGGCGGGGAGCCCTGAGATGCCAGCCACAACCTCTTGAATCCAGCTGTTAGTGTAACTATTCCGATACCCGAGTATCTCGAGATTGGAAAAAGGGAAGTAGACGGGGCAAAGTAGGTATACGTACCTCGGCTGGGTGATCTTGGGAAGACTACTTCGTTAGGTCTTGACGGATGGGAAATGCAAACCCCATTCTCGCATTCTCGTAGGACCTCTAGCGGGATGGACGGTGCCTTTTGGTGGGGTTCAGGGAACACGGGGACAATGCCAGCTGAAGATCTCGCTGTGGGTGTGCCACAGGGTACTAAGGTAGACGACGACGAAGTGCCCAATGCCATCATCATCACACCTTCCACCGAGATACATACTTTGATGGGAAAGGGTAGGAGAAGTGATGGATGAAACAAGCTACCGTAAGAATTTTCAAACGGTTTTTGGTTCGTGATTGACGCGAGAAGGGGAAGGAATGCAAGGTTTCGAACGAACTGTACCTACACAGTAGCTTGAATACCTAAAACCAAGAACCGGTGGGGTACTGTACCCATTGTATGGTCCCCGTTTGTCATTTCGGTAATCTGGTCCCGACGGTATGGGACTTTTGTGACAGATCCCCAGATTTTCTTTTGGGGCGGCAATGACTGAATGAGTTGACGATGTCGTAGATTGTTTGGTGTTGTTCAGTTGAGGGATGGAGAGGAGGAGAATTTACTCCCACCAAGAAGCGGGCAGCTGTCACAGTACACTATCTCGCATCGCTAACATGCACGGCATCTAATGTTAGGGCATGTTAGCATAGAATTGCACCTGCCATTTGAAGTCTTTCAAACACCCGACCTTCATCTGGCACGGAAGGTACGGGAATGGTTTGTCCGTTGCCGGCTCGAAGTTGATGGACGGATGCTCTTTCCCTGCCTGCCTGCTTTTGACTTTCTCTTCACAAAATCGAAATCGTCAAAAGAACTGCTGCGCACGAGCCTCTTTGCGCCTTTCTCACTGCAGTTTCTTTTGGGCTCGGGCAATCGAGTTGGATTTCTCTTCAAGTTCTTGCAGGAGATGTGTGACTGGGCAGCTTTCAAACCATCGAGTCCCCAATTTCCGCGGCGACAAACATACAGCATCATGTTTTACTTTTCATTTGATTGACGGGTATTGGCAAGGTCGTGATGAGTTCTGACACCTTGTCTATGCGAATCACCTTGAGGTACTACCCCAAGACTCCACGCTTTTCATCATCATCATCGTCGCCATCTTGATGACTGAATGCGGCTGAGCCAGGCAGTCCGAGTCAGTTTCCACCATTCTCTCCAGTTCTGGGACGTCATTGCACTTCTGTCTTTGCGCTTCGCCATCGCGGATCTTGAAACAGTGGGTTGACACCATCCATGGATGCTTGTGATTGGAGACAGTTGGCGATGGCTTGGCTGTAGTGGGGGGTGTCATTCGCTAGTGGAACATCATGTCTTGGTGGTGCTGCGGCTTGCTTTGGGGCTGAGGGGTTGGCAAATCTTGAACCGCTTCCTTTAGGTCGGCCGTCTTGGTGGTTTTCAATTCGTGGCCATCTCCGGAGCTCATCATCCAACTGCCCTATTATCGAGAGTCTCTGGCCATTCACCGAGGTCGAGGTACGAAAAAGCGACCATCAACACATATCTCCGGGCGCATTTTCACAAAGACTCTCAACATCTCGCCCATTGAGATTATCCCCGATTGGGCTGCGACAAAACTTCAGCCCGTCCATCCAAGAGAGTCTTCACTCTGACAAGATGGACCCAGTCTCGGCCACAGGGCTGGCCATCAGTGTCGCCTCAATAGGATTACAGGTGTATACTGGATGTGTCCAAGGCATCCAGCTCCTCATCACGGCCTTGAACATGCCAGAGGACTGCAAGTATCTCAACCTGCGGCTACGGATGGAACAACAGAGACTCTTTGCATGGAGCGAAACATCGGGCTTGGTTGACCTTGACGGCAAGAACCAGAAAAGGATCCTCGAGTCCAACACCTTCATCCTCCATCGGCAAACTGTCCTTGACCTGCTGGTCCAAGTCGAGTGCTTGTTCAAGGAGTTCAAAGAACACCAAAAAAAGAACAAGTGTCTCCAGGTTGCTTCTGACCCCGACAATGTTCTATTGAACCCCGAACGCGATGCCGCCGAGGCAAACTTTCCCTTGCCTGAACGAAGGAGGAACTTCATCAAGAAAGCCATGGCAAGCCTCCGTGACACTTCCAAAGAGGTGACAACGAGGCTAAAGTGGGTAAGCTTCGACAAAGCAGCCTTTGAGCTGTTACTCTCGCGCTTTTCCGCCTTGAACGACAACATGACCAACATACTCGACGCTCGCATGCAAGTCGAGATCCATCATACCATCCAGGACACCAACAGAGGGGTCCTCCAGCTGCATCATAAGATCGCTGATCTCTCAAGGCTCGTCATGGCACTAAACATCAAACTCGAAGCCAATTCTCCTACCACCCCCATCTCGCAAATGTCGGCAGAGCAAAGGCGAGCCAATGCTCAGGGGCTGCAGCTGCTTTCTCAGCTAGCCAAGTTCAAGGCCTTCAATGAGTCTATCGAGCCTGAAAAGAAGTCCACCCCCACTCCCTGGGATGAAGCGACAGCTATGTTCCTTGAACTGGGCAAGCCAAACAAACAAAAAGATCTCTTTCTCGACCGCTCCATGATACGGCTCGATTCCGATAATGAAGACTCGGACTTGCCAAGATGTGAAGCGACCCTCCAATTGCCAGGCGGTGCCCAGAAAAAGGTCTGGATAGAATGGAAGGATTATGATCGTCAAAGACCAGATGATCTTTCACCTCCCAAGGAAGTCATTTTCGAACGAGTCAAGAAGCTGGCGGCGCTTCTTAACCACACACCTAAGCCAGAAGAGTTCCGAACCCCCCATTGTCTCGGCTTCTTTGACAAAGCGGCTGGCATCAACGGTGCGGAAGATGATGATGATATCCGCAACATGCGATTGGGTCTGGCGTTTGAGAGGCCACAAGAAGACGACTTACATACTTCTCTGCCACCAGTTTCGCTTCATGATCTGCTCGAGACGAGCCGTAAGCCTCGCGTTACGGATCGAATCAGGCTTGCCCATGCCATCAGCAACTGTCTTTTCTACCTTCATGCGGTCAACTGGCTGCACAAGGGACTTCGAAGTCACAATATCATTTTCTTCCGAACTAGCAGCGGTCATGTCGACTATTCCAAACCATTCCTCTCTGGTTTTGACTTTTCAAGGCCCGCTCGTGCTGACGAGGAGACGGATATTCCAGATGATGCCGAACACAACCTATATCGACACCCGCTCGCCCAATCTACAGACCCAGAAGACCGCGAACGGTTCAAGAGAAGCTTCGACATATACAGCTTGGGGGTTGTCCTTGTCGAAATAGCTCACTGGGCAACCATCGACCAGGTCCTCGGCATCAATATCAACGAGGCCAGGGTAAGACCCTCGATTGCACTAAAATTGCGTGATAATCTTCTTGCTGAGGATAGCATTGCCGAGCTTGGGGCTACCATGGGAGAGATATATGAGCATGCTGCTCGTAAGTGCATTGCTGGTGGCCAGGAGCTGGGTCTGTCAGAAGGCGATGAAGAAACCAACGACGCAGTCGCTGCCCGACTCTCGATGGTGCTCCACGAAGATGTCGTCAAGCGACTAGKCGATATCCACGTGTAAAGAAGGCCAAAGGACGGGAAAGTGCAGACCACGCGACTAGAAGAGACAAATCTTTASGCACSAACACTTTRGACAAAACACCGAAACAAAGAGKYGCARACAMATGCTCGACAAYTTGCACAGTGRCCATCCGCRCTTTTATACCTACAGAGGGAGATCTAGAAACCAAGCCACCAATGCCGATCATCCAATAGGAGGCCTTGAAATACTTCGGCATTTGGGTTCCTAGCGTCCCAAGAAGTAAGTCGGTGGCGTCGAACACATGGAAAACTTTAAGCTGACCATGATGTTTCAACGCGCACTCCACAAACTACAAAACCCGCAAAAGTCGGAGTTAACAGCTTGAACCAAAGGAAAGTCGGCCCGTACGTGCGTAAACGGGTCTTTCACGTGGAAATTCGACGCTGCAGGGGGCTCAAACGTGAATGCGAGAATTGCATCCTCGTCCTTCTCCCGCCAAGACAACGCCGGAGTTGGACTGTAACGTGAACCCATGCCGTTGGGTCGGGGTAGATTAACCGTTGGTTGCTTTTTCCCTCCAGATCCTTTCATGCAGGAAATCCCATGTAGGATTCGAGGATTCAACATCCACAAGTCCCGAGCTATATCACCCATCCTTTTCGGGTCCCAGACGGCAAACAACATACATCAACAGACCATCACGTCCAAGCGGCTCGGGTTTAACAGACATAAATACGCAACAAATCAGCAACGACCAAGTTATGGTGATGGGATCCCAGAGAAGGGTGACTGCTTACTTGTATGACAGTCGGTATGAGTGGGTCATGTAACATGCTCATGTACAACACGCGTGACGTTTAGCATCACGAAAATTGGACGGGGATTCCAATGGTGGCCAAGACGGACCGGAGACATGGTGCCATTATGCTGCTACGCGTACCAACACACTGGACAATGGAATAGATGAAGTCAGAAAATCCCAAATGAAGGATCACGGAACCCCGCTCTGGGTTAGGTCCCCCCCCCCCAACCAAAATCGAGATAAGCAAGTTGTCGGTCTTCTCTCGCCAGGGACAAGGGTCATCTCCTGGTAACCGGCCAAGCTGATGCAATCACGTCTCGTTCGTGTACCGCAAGCGAGCGCAGAAAGGAAAGACACGGCTTCTTCAGGTCCGTTATCCTGGGAATGGGTTGATTGGGGTCCCCATGTGTTTCCCAACCGACTGGTTTTTCCCTCTCATCTCGAGTGGAGAATGACCCTTTCTGCTCGTTCCAAACATCCCGAGCCTACATCTTGCCTACATCATACATAGCCGTCGTGTAGCAGTTGACAGACATCGCTATACGCACCGACACTCGACACTCGACAATGGCCTTACTCGGTGTTCTCCAAGCGAGTGACTCGGTCATTACACTGACTTTGTTTCTAGTATGTTGTCTTACCTTTATTCTCTTGGATGTGCCGATCTTCGGGTACTAGATCCATCAACTCTTGTCCCCACGAGCAACGGTCCAAATTTGGAACCATCTCAACGGCGGGTCATTGTTACGCAGAACAGTGGCAGCTAGCTCTTTTCGTTGTGATGGACTGGGGAACTTCATCTTGCCATCTATCTAACCGTACTCTAGGCTATTTCGACCTCCCTTGCCTTCGTGATACAACATATATTTTTCCATTCGCTATCCAAATTCCCGGGACCATGGATCAACGCGATGTCTCCCCTGCCCGAGGTGCTTGCCATCGTGGCAGGAAGACAACATGCCTACCATAGGAGGTTACACGAGAAACATGGTTCGTTCGATGTCTCATCTACCGTTGAAAGTTCTCACTGTCCAGCAATAACCATTGCCGCCACTCAATGCTCCTTCAATTCAAAGATAATGATTGCTCTTGAGAAACACTGTAATTGACCATGACTACACACAGGCCCTGTGGTTCGCGTCTCCCCCAATGAACTCATCTTCTGCGGCGCTGATGCCTGGGATGATATCTACGGCAACAAGGTGAGTGACTATACATCCACGAACAGCGAAACTACCAACATGCTCACCTTATCCCAGCCCGGAAAGCCAGACATGGAGAAATCCCCTCTCCAAGCCGGCGGTCTCCCCCAACACATCCCCGCCCGCGCACTCACTCTCGCGCCATGGAATGACCACGTCCGCCAGCGGAAGGCCTGGGCCTATGGCTTCAGTAACACTGCCCTCCTCGGTCAAGAGCCCTTGATCCAAATGCACATCGACAAGCTGATCACCTCCCTGCATCGCCTAGCCGGCAAAGCCGGCGAGGTCAATGCTGTCGATATGGCTGCATGGCTCACTTACACCACCTTCGACATTATTGGTGAGCTCTGCTTCGCCGAGCCTTTCGGGTGTCTCGACAGCGGCGAGGCGGGCGAGTGGTCAACCAGCATCGTCAACATCGCCAACGCGGGCATGTACGACCAAGCCATGCGTCGACTTACGGGAGTAGGGACGTGGTTGACGGCGTTTTTGGCCAAGAACTTGACGCCGAAGAAGTATACGGCGTGGAGACAGGCGCATTTCCTGAAGGCCAGAGAGAAGACGATGCGAAGACTGGCCGATAAGGATCGTGAGCACAAGGATTTTATCTACTATGTGTTGAGGAACAACGAGGCGAAGGCACTGTTGAGCGAGCTGGAGATTGTGATGAATACTGCTTTGTTTACGTGAGTTCACCTGCCCCTGAGAACTAGACTTGGCGGGTTGGGCGCTAACAATACCAAACAAACAGTGCGGCAGGAAGCGACACCACGGCTACCATGCTAGCTGCTTGGACTAACTTGATGTTACGGAACCGAGACAAGTACAAGAAACTCGTTGACGAAGTTCGCGGTACTTTCAAGTCTGCGAGTGATATCTCCTGGGCGACTGTCAAGGACCTACCGTATCTGAATGCCGTCAACCAAGAGGTCTTGAGAATCTGTGCACCCGTACCGACCAACCTCTGCCGTGTTGTCCCTGCCGGTGGTGCTGTTATCGATGGACATCCAGTCCCTGGTGGAGTAAGTCTTCTTCTTCCCCCTTCCCCTTTCCCTCCCTCTTCCCCTTCCCCCTCTATCATCAGCTAACATCCCCAAAGACAACAGTCTCCCTCTCATCCTGGGCCGCCACCCACCTCCCACTCAACTTCTCGCGACCCCTCGACTTTCTCCCCGAGCGCTGGCTCTCCTACAACTCTTCCTACAACTCCTCCAGCCCCTCCAATTTTACCAAGTCCTCTACCCCCGGATCCAACACAAAACAATTCTCAACAGACAAACCCCACGCCTCCCAACCCTTCAGCCACGGCCCGCGCGGCTGCATCGGCAAGAACCTGACCAACATCGAGCAAAGACTAATCATGGCTCATTTGGTCTGGCACTTTGACTTGGAAGTCCCCGAGGGGGAAACCGAACAAAAAGATAATGAGAAGTGGGATCCGGAGGGCGATATGAAGGGGTTGAAGGCTTGGTTGGTTTGGCAGAAACCGGCGCTGTGGGTGAGGTTGAGGGTCGTGGATCGCGAAGAGAACTGGACGACGAGGGATCGGTTTGTGGCCGAGGGTGTGGTTAATGGGGAGTATTAGGGTTTGAGGTAGTTGTGGTGGGTTGGCGAGGTTGGGTAAAGAGGGAATTGGATGCAAAAAGTTGTTTTTATTCTGTTTTGGGTTGTGTTCGGTTGTTTGCTTGGCCTGAGTGGGAAGCACTCTCTTGGTGGTTGTCGGTTTGGATGCTTACATGACGTTTATCGAGTTCTTTTCTTTTCTTCTTCTTGTTCTTCTTATTCTTCCTTCTCATTCTTCTTCGGGGCCTTCAGAAGTTCCCGATCGGTTGTTATCTGCATTCGTCATCATCTTTCTCCTTCCTTTTTCTCCGAGAACCTTTTTTACATTCTTCACGACATGACTGCTATGAATTCTCTGTGCAAAGCCGCTGACGCTAACGAATATGTTGTTTCTGTTGTCATCTTTCTCATCTAAAAGCATCGTTTGTGTCGATGCCATAAGCTAGAGTCATCAATCAATCAGCACTCCTCTTTTACCGGTTTCCCCATTTCAAGATAGAGTTCCTAGTGTATGAAAATGAATCAGTCCTTACCCAATCCTTTGGAATCCTTGCCAAGCCAAGCATCCCAAACGACGCTGAGTAACCCAGGGTCCCATCCATTTGACAAAGCTTCCGACTTACATAGCTCCTTACCCAATCGGGTAGTCACAGCGACCTCCTTCTTCCTACCGGCAACCTGACGTTGCTTGGGAATCTCTTACTCAATGTTTAGACACCGCTTAAAGCTTCCGTTCCATGAGCTTGAAGGAGTGAGTGTTGAACACGAGAGTGGATTGGAATTTCATCGGGCTTTGACAGGCGGGTTATGTAAGGTGCTGAGTAAAGATGAGGTGAATGCTTGACAACTGGAGTAGCATCTGTTGTGATCCCCCATGAATTTGGGAATGGGAAAGGGAAAGCGGCGAATGAAAGCCTCATTGCGAGGACCGTTTCACCAAAGTCCTTCGCTGGAGATGGGTACTTGAAGATGTATAAGAAGGGGAGGCATGGTCTCGAGGAATGATACCGGAATGAGCAGCAGCAGCATCACTTCCACCACTTTCCCACCTCGACATCTTTTACAGTTATTGGAACGACATCGATCGACCAACATGAAGTTCAACATCACGACTCTCCTCTCCGCTGTGTCTCTCCTGGCCAGCAGTGCCATGGCTGACAGTGAGCTCCCAAGATACCTGCATTTCAAGTGATATGGAAGACGCTAACCGTGCCTAGGCTACCCATGGGAGCGACTCGAGAAGAACAACTCCGTCCTTGTCATTCTCGACCTCCAAGAGGGTCTCTACCAACTCGCTCGCGACTGGGGTAATGTCCCCTTCTCCTATCCTCCCCTCTCCCTTTCCTCTCCCTTTCCTCTCCCTCTCCAAAAACCACTAACACCCCATCACCACGACACACAGACGCAACCCTCTACAAACAAAGCATGATGGCCCACGCCTCCCTCGCAACCGTCTTCGACATCCCCGTCATTATGTCCACGTCCGCCGAGACCGGTTAGTGATTTCTTCACCTTCCCCCGTTCCACAACTGTTCCACCCTTTACACATCCTCCTCCTCCTCCTCCCATTCCCATTCCCATTCCCATCGCGTAGCTAACCGCCCCTCCACCCTCAGGCCCCAACGGCCCCCTCCCCCACGACCTCCTCACCCTCTACCCCTCCGCCCCCCTCATCAAGCGCCAAGGCGAAGTAAACGCCTGGGACAACCCCTCCTTCCGGTCCGCCATTCTTGCCACCAACCGCACCCAGATAATCCTCGCCGGCATCGTGACCGACGTGTGCACCGCCTTTTTAGCCCGCTCCTTGCGCGCCGAGGGGTACTCCGTCTGGGCGAACCTGGAAGCTTCCGGGACTACCACCAAGGAAATCCGGGAGATTACCAATGACGCGTTGATCAGGTCGGGGGTCAATGTGGTTAGTTTGTTTGCGATTGTGTGTGATTTGATGCGGGATTGGAGGAATACTCCCGGCGCGAGGGAGTTGATTCCTTGGTTGGATCGGTATCTGCCGGCGTATGGGATGGTGGCGAGGGCGCATAAGGCGGCGGTGGAGGGGGGGGAGGTGCAGGCGGGAGAGGATTTGTTGGATGAGTAAGGGGGAGGAGGAATGGGAAGGGGGAAGGGGGAAGGGAGGAAGGGGAGGAAGGAAGGGGGGAAGAAAGAGAGGAGGAGAGGAAGGAAGAGGTTGTGAGTTATGGACTAGAAGTTGCGATGTTGAGGTTTGGACACTGGCTTGAGAAGAAGGTGCAAGGACCCGTGGAGGGAAGTAAGGTGCAATTTTGGAGTGCTTGCTGTATGTTGAAACGATGGAGCATTCCAGAATCAAAATCAAAAATAGCTTTCCCTTCGCAACTTCCAGACTTGCATTTCCCGATCTCCGTACTATCGATTGTGGCATGAGCAAGGACAAGAATAAGAGCGCTGAGGAAGGTGCGAAGGAGGCCATCTCGAGATTCCAAGCTCCGGACAGAGTGTCAACTTTTCACAGAAAGAAAGAAAAAAGGGAGTGACAGCTGGTAATGGATGTGCACAGTGACTGAACCCTGTAGTGGATATATCAAGATGTTCTTATGAGCTACTGTACGCTATATGTGTGCTCTCTAATCTATATGTCTCTATATCGTCGACATCATCAAAGGGACCTTGTGAAAGTAGGTATGAACCATTTAACTACCAAACACGATGTGATATGCACTCAGCCGCCGCCTTGTTCTATGCTTGAGAGGAGAGAAAATCAAATCCGTTTACTCCGTTTCATACAGTATCATCCCAATCATAACATGACATGACATCGTAACATCATAAACCAGAACCAGGAAGTACAAGTAACCTGCTCGCTTCCTTTTTATGAACCCGCTTAAAAGAGACGTCCAACGCCGCCAACTGAGATAGCCGAAGAGAGAAATACCAATTCGCAAAACAAACCCAAGCTGAGAGCTCATAGAACCTTCTATCTATATCCCAAAATGCCTGCCTAGGTATCAAAAAAAAAAAAAAAAAAAAAGAGACAAAAGAAATTTGTCCAACAAGAAGAGAAGAGTCGTAAGTCGTTAAGAGCCCCGTTCCCAAGAAGAAGAAAAAGCGCCCTTGTACAAAAACAGCCAGAGAAAACAAAACCGGTATATCCGCCCATTCCATCCTCAGTATATGATACTGTTGATCTCATATCCAGCCCCCAAACTTTCCTAACTCAAAAACTTTTCTTTCCAGAAGTCCTAACCATTTGCTTTTCCCACCCAGTTCCCATTTTTCCTTTCCTTTGTACATTCGACCACTGTCAACAAACAACTTCTATCATCCCCTCGTCCCCTGGTTTAAACTCCCTCAACTTCGTTTGCGGGATAGTCCTGAAGGTGACGCATCAGCGCCCCTGACAGTCTACTCCATGACCTCTGGTCCGGCGTCAATGCGCTGGAGTCTCAAGTAGGTCCATGGAGCCCATCAGACCTTGTCCACATCTCCTCATTCCGGGCACAACAATGGCTCATGGGCCGGCCTCAACTCGGCGCGGCGAGGTGGCTAGCCCGTCACAGCTTTGTGGCGGGGAGTGGTCCAGTACCGTCCTTCGTTTGACGTTGACTGGTTCAAGTGACCTAGCACTTGAAGAGATCGTAGACTCAAAGTCCAGGAGGCTATCTCCAGGAAGTTGGTTTGTAGTTTTCATTCTGACGGAATGTCTAATCGTTCAGTCAGTAAATGGTCCGTAAATTCTGAGATCAAGAATGTGCACTTACCAGAATGTTTACATCTTCCAGCTGCGGGGCTGAACACCGTTGGAAAGGGCTTGGTGAAGCTTGCCCATGGCGGCCAAGTGCTCCTGAGCATCCTTGATGTACTGGAGGCTCTGGGGGTCCTCAGGCTGAAGGTATTCCTGGAAAATGCTCTGGAGAGCCTTCTGGTGCTCGCTCCACTGAGCACGGTGAACATCGGCCTGGGCCTCAGCCTTGCTAATCTTGTTGGCCGACTTGCGAGAGCTGGTCTTCTCCTGGGCTTCCTGCTTATCGCCCTCGCTCTTTCTCTTGCGGCCCCGGGAAGAAGCACTGGCTCCCGATGGGGGAGGAGAAGAAGCGGCCTGGGCAGTAGAGCCGTTGTCGTTGTGCACACGCCTCATGTGGTCCCTCAAGTTCCATTGGCGGGGGAAGCCATGTCCGGGAAGCGAGCGTTCACATCCCTCATAAGTGCAGAGATAGGGCTTCTCTCCATGTCCGTGCATGGCGTGGGCCTCACGCTCATGACGAAGAAGGCAAGCGGTAGAAGAGAAACGGGCGTTCTGGCATCCTTCAACCTTGCAGCGGTAGGGCTTGAGGTGAGAGTCAACGAACTTGCTGTAACGGTGGATGATGGTCAGTCAAGTGGCCCGTAGTGAAAGCGGAAGAACAAAAGTATCTTACTCATAGTTGCACTTGAGCTTCTCGGGCTTGTGGTTGCAGTTGGTCTCACCCTCCCATGGGCAGTGGAAAAGACCGTCGGCTTGCGGAAGAGCGTTCTTGTAGAGATAGTGATCCCTGGCAGACTCACCATCACTGCTCATACGGCGAGTGCCGAAAGCAGGAGGAAGAGAAAAGGCATCTTCAATAGCAGGAATCACATTTCCATGGATATCCTCAGTGGTGACGAATTGCGAACCGTTGCGGCTCATCCTGATGTTCCCATAATCGTAAGAGAGTGTTCCGGAAGAAGGCAAAACTGCGGTAGCAACATACCTGGGCGATTGGCCGGGAAGAACGGGCGAGATAGAGCTTGTGCTCTCCTCAGGGGAAGAGACAGAAGGAACACCAGAGAAAACATCCCCCTCGAAGAATCCGGGAGAAGACATGCGCGAAGAGCCAATAGGGCTAGGAGAGCCCCAAGACTGAGGAGAGCTGCCAATCATACCGGCAGTGAAGATCTGGGGGTTCACATGCTGGTTCATAGCAGAAGTACCCATCTCGGTGGAGAAGGGAAGACCATCCGGCATGCCCATCATGCTGGTGTAAAATGCCGGGTGTCCATTGAATGATTCAAAATCCGGAGTAGAGAACTGGGGCACATCCATCATGCGGCCATTTGTCAATGAGGCATCCTGATAACTGGAGCCATTGCCAGAGACATCAAGCTTGGACAACGCCGAGGAGGTGGAGGTGAGATGAACCGACGGAACTCTCGACCTTCCTACCCTCTTGGTTGGGGGTGTCGACTTGGTGATCCTTTGCTTGTGGCTGCTGGTAGAGCTCTGGGAAGTCATGCGGCGCATAGGTTCCGCCTTTGGAACCTTGTCAACCGCGGCAGCAGCAGCATTCCACCTGGCTTGATAGTCCTCCATGGTCTCAGTTTGATCCGGCCTTGGTGTGTTCTGGCTGAAAGGAATAAAGCAGTCCTCGGCATCTCCAGTGGTATAATAGTCTCCGGCAACAGTGAATTCGGAAAAGTTCTGTGGGCCTTCCGTTGTCGCATCCCAAGACGAACCGTTCAGGTCCGCTGGTCCTGTTTGGCAGAAAGAAAACATCCCAGTAGTGGAGGGAAGCATGTTGGTTTGAGCAAAGCTGTAATCGCTGAGGAAGGGTTAGTATGCTATCAAAACAGATCCGGTTGTTGAAGTCGCAGAAAAAAGAAAGACCAAAGAAAAGCCGGCGTCCAGATGTCACAACTTTGTTCCTGCGCATCGCTGCATGTTAGTTCTTGCGTTGCGGGGTAAGGGGGGTGAGCATGATTACGGACCAACTGGGCTGCCAAAGCAGAGTATTTCTGGCGAATACGCCATCCAGATCCATGGAGTAGTTTGAACAGAACAAGAAAAACAGAAAATATCCAGGCATATCCAGACAGTCCATCTCGGTGACCAGGTCCGCAATGGCAACAACAAAAGAAACAAATCCGGCGTCAAAACCATGGGTCGAAATGTGTCCAGAAGTGAAAGTCCAAGGCTGCACCGTCACACGACTCTGTCTGATACAATAACATCAGAAATTGAGAACGTGTTTGGATGTTGTCGAAGAATCCAGGGGCTCTTGTTTGTCGAGAAGGAAAAATCCAGGCATGCTGACGGATGATCCACAAAGGTCCTCGTTAAATCCAGGCGAGTGAAAAGAGAGAAAATGACGTCCGACTTTTTGATGCTGGGCGAGTGACCGAGGGCGATTGATGCGACATCTCTCTAGCACCTCAAATCCCATTGCGAATAACTGCAAGGGACAAGGAACAGAGACGAGAGGACGCTGCATGGAAAAACAGAAAAACGGAGAAATCCTGGCGTACAAGTGGTGTCCTTTTGGGTATCCTCGATTGTGACCGGTGTTTTGGCGTCTCCTCGATCCTTTGAACAGAAAAAGCAAAATTCCGAACGAAAAATCCACGGCTGTTTGTCCGGCAAGGTGAAGTGGTCCACGGCGATAAATGGCGATTTTCCTTGTCCGGCAAAAATGTGAGATGATTGAATCGTCCGTTTGTCCGATACTCACCACAAGATGCTCCGAAGAGACATGCGAATGATATAACAGGAGAACACGCGTGCATGAAAGCAGCAGTTCGTCAGACTCAATGAAGAGTCGAGAGTCCGTTGGTGGTTCAATCCATGGCGTTTGAAAATGAGATCCGGCAGTGTCTCGTCTGATATGTGTCCTGTGATCCTTTGGGTCATATCCATGAAACGGCTTCCATAGGCAATTCAGTAGTCCTCAAAACGGATATTTGTCAAGTCTCCTTTGGCCGAAGACGCCTCAAGCGCAGCCTGACTGAGGCGTTGCTATGGCGAAGTTGTTGGTGTTGTTGTCGAAATGGTAAACACACCGAACGCCAGAACAAAAGAAATAGACAAGACTTGACAGACAACATGAAGACGCAGAAGAAACGCAAAAAGCACAATGGGCCTCCCAGGTAGAAGATAAGAAAGCAGCACAAAATACCTCGAGGGGGTGTGAACCTCATCCAGCTCAACGTGGGTGTTGTAGCCAGACATTGTGTTATCAGAATTCCGGGGCACAACAATGGCAGTCATTCCTCGGGCTGTGTGTCCAGTGTCCTGTGGTGGCAACGCTCTCCGGTAGCAACTCTGAGCAAATAACACTCAGAGCAGAGAGCAGAGAGTAGAGAAGAGTCCTGTGGGCTGAAAGTCCTTGTGGCTTGAATTGAGAGTGAAGAGAGAAAAAGTCCTTTGGGCTCGAAAGTGTGTCGTGAGACTCAACCTAGGGCTGTCGTGAAACACCTGGGCAGAGCGGGAAAGTCCTTGATCCTGTGTGGGTCGTAGATCTGTTGATCTCCAGCTTTCTCTTTTGGAGTGGAACACCAGAACAGAAAGAGAAGGGACGCAAGATGACGAGATGAGGGGGAGGCAAGAGCTTGTATAAGAAGCTGAGCAAGGAACCGAAGAAGCGTCGAGAAGGATTGGATCCGGATTTGGTGTGAGTGGTTCCTGTGTTGTGTGTGAGTGTGTGTGTGTGGTCCAGGGCTGAGTCCAGTGAGGGCGTAGAGCAGCGGCGCTTGGTGGTTGGCTGAAGAGGGTCGTTGGGCACAAATCCAAGACGGGTTGGGCTTCGAAGAAAGTGCGGTGAGGAAATTTGGTCGAGGAAAGAGCAGCTGTTGGGCAGACGAGGGGGAAAAAGTCCGGTTTTAATGTCGAGCAGAACCGTCGCTCCTTCCCCTCGTTGCTCTTGATTTTCTCTCTTTCCTTGCGACCACCAGTGAGAAACCGAATCATTCCGTGCAGCCTTCCTTCCTCGTCGCAATCCCTTGGTCCTCTCAACCCCGGTCCCTTCAACACCCTCACACACCCCCCCTGGTTGCGAGCAGAGTGGTCGTCCAACTCATTCGACATGAGAGAGGCTTTGCATTCATGGCAAGGGACCATCCATGGAATTGCACCAAGACCACACCAGTGAGGTGCAGAACATTGCATACCCCACTTTTCCCGCTCTGCCTTTGCCTGCTGTCGTTTCGTCTTTCCATTTTCAGTTGCTTGTGAAATGCATCCAAAACACACCAAGACACTAACACCAGAAACCATCTGAACTGCGCCAATCTCAACTCCAAACCAAATTCTCACCACTTTCCCACAGCCTCTTTCACTTTCTCACTTTCCCACTTCCCCCTCTTTTCCCAACCTCGCACCTCCTCCGCAATAATTGCACTTCTGCACCCGGCAGACTTATCACATTCATTCTCGTAAAAATGAGAAAAAGCTGAGCTGGCACCACATCCTGCTGCACGTGCAATAGGCCGCGGCTGACGAGGCCCGGCGTGATGGTCATGGTCCGGCGTCTGACTGGCCTGTTATCCTGTTTTCCGGCGATGCGACAAGCGGTGGAAGAGAAACATGGAGGGTCTGCCAGCGGGGCCAAGGATGCCTCCCCGGCCTATCATGCCCGGTGACGATGGTTAGCCTGCAACCGGGGTCGGCTCTGAGACCGCATTGGCTGCCCTCGCCTGGCGATGGATGGAATTAGCTGCAGCACATGGCTTGCCAACACATCAATGCAGATATCCCCCGGTCCCAGAGGCACCCCCCAGCCCACTTGTTTTCACTGAAAGGAGGGGTCTGACTCCGAGTGTCAGGGTGTGTCTTGCGCGAATTGCGAATTATCCCTCCCACAACACCACCACCGCCGTCATCATCTTCAATATCACACACGCCCTTGGCTGTGATGAGATAACTAGGTGATGAGACAAAGGGAAATTGAAGCTGATGGGAGTGATGGGGGGTGATTTGGCGGGAGATGATGATGCAACGAGAATACGAACAAGAAATATCCAGAGAAGCCGGCTATACCGATCAAAAGACACACCGGACCTGCCAATATCAGCATCCCGGACAATTGCGATCTTCAGCAGTGAGCCGGGTAATCTGAAGAGCAAAAAAAAAAAAAACTGACAGTCTCGAAACTTCGAAAGCCGTCTCTCTCCTCATCAATCTGCAATCTGCAATCTGGAATCTGATCAAAATCTGGATGATATGGAGCAAAAAGTGCGAAAAATGTTTCAAAGGTTTCGGCCTCCAACGCATGCGCCGCTGCAATGGTAGCCGCGCTGCACTGACAACGCTCAAATCCAAATCGACCCCCGCCTTGGATGGTGGTCTGCTCGGGATGCCTGCAGAAAATGGAAGACTGCCTCGTTGACAACTCATCAAGAGGCTTGGAACTGAGGAGACGAGCAGCCTCTTCGCAACTGGTCTCACCAAGTGCGTGCTCACCCAATCGCCAACCCGCATATCGTCGAGACCGAATGAGAGGCTCTCTTCCAGCCAATGTTGTCGCGGCACTGCTTCCACAAGCCGTCTTTGCGACCTGAGTGGACAGCCATGCACCACTGAAGAAAGAGATGGCTTCCGTCATGATCCAGTCTCGAGGGCCGGATTGACAAACAGAAATGACAGCGGCACAAGATCGTCTGATGGTTACTGCTGACTATCGGCCTGCCGTGTCTGCTGCAAAGAGGCTGTCTGTTGATGGTTGTGTCGATGTCTGGTCGTCCGGTCGTCTGGATGGACGGGACTGCTTGCGACAACTTCACGGCGGATGAAGCGGATAATCGCCAAGTGTGTCAGAGTCTGGCAAATCAGCCTGCTGCTGTCGAGGACGCATCATGGCTTCCGTGATGCTTATCGATGGGTTATCGACCTGTGAGATGGGCGCAGAGACGGGATGGGATGCGATGGTTTCGTCCGATATCAGGGTCTCTCTCAACTCGCTCGACGACTTATCGTTCTGACATGCATTGAGCCGCTTCCTGCATTGCCAGCGTGTAATACAACCGCCTCATTTTTCAAAGAATTTTTCAAAGCCGCATCGCTCGACTCGACGCTACCCTCCCAGTCTCCACGATGTTCGTCACTGGCACCCTCGGCATGGAATTTGCCGACAGCCTCAAACCGCAACATCTGAGTGGCATATCTTGATTGCATCTGCACTCAATGTTTACCAATGTCTGCCAACGTCTGCCTCACGAGATAAGCTGGTTGGGCTTCACTTACCTGACCTCAATGGCGATGCGAAAAAGGAAGCAATAATGGTCCCGAATGCCATGGTGCCATTGACCAAGACAGCGCCGATTTGCTCTTCGTCATCGTTCTTTATGCACTCAACGGCTCATAAAGTTGATATGTCGCCAGCATCATGATTTCCATGCGCACAGGCACCAATGCGTCCGATATCGTGGGTCGTCTTGCAGGAGATCCAAAGAGGGTCCAAGAGAGGTCCAGTCATCGTCGTCGTCATCCGGTCAAATCTCGCCGTCTCCCCAGAAGAATCTTCCAGCCAGGTTCCGCCGTCTCGACCCAAATCGCCCTCACCATCTCCTGTTCCAGCGCCCCAATCGCATAATGGCCTTTTCGATATCCTCCCCTCATGCCTCATTGACTGCGCTCATCAGCTTTGTTGATATGGCGATCGCTACCGCTGTCGCATTGCCGTCGTTCATTTTTCGCCCCTTCATGTTGTCCAAGTGCGCCGACCATGTGTTGAACCATTGCTCAAGTCGGGCATCCCGAGGATGGACTCCGTCTTCGCCGATTGTGGTGAGCCGTGAACAGCAAGATCAGTCGTTGTTCTGGCCAGAACCTCGAATCGCCCAGGTGCCGGTGGATGGCCTTCGGTATCACCATATCGTGGCTGGCTTCCTGGTAGGGACCAATTTGCGCTGCATCATCTTCGATAAGACCGGCGCATTCCTCCAAGCTATCCTTCACGCCGTATGCACCCATGCCCGCAAGGGGACATTGTCGAAGAGGACGCGTCAAGTCGGCGGTTTGTTGACGTCCTGTTGCAATGGAGCCATCGTAGCAAAAGTTCGTGATCGATTTCCCCTTCACTCGCACTCCAGCCAGTCCTTTGCAGTGTCTCTTGCCCAGTGCAATTGCGCTCCCCTTGCGTTCTCCCCGCCGCCTGAACCCAACACATCTCGATCCGATCCTGAAGTCCAACCGCGGTTTTGTAGCATGGATCGTTTTGGAAAGCGTAACATATCGTGTGTAACCGGGCCACAGTGGGAGGTGGTTGAAAAGGTGGGCATACCGATGAATGTCTCCGAGTGAACACCGGCATCAAGAACTCGGATACGATCGTAGGTGATTTGTTGAGACCTGATGATGCGTCCAAATGTATCGAAATTTGCAGACGCAATCGATGGAGGATGTTGAAATCGCGAACTGGGTGCCGGACGACAAAAGATGACGGAGGTGGCAAAATCGAGTGTTCGGTCAACAAGGTCGCTACAACTGCTGGGCTGTTAGTGCACTGCCAAGTTACTCTCGCGACCGTCGCAAACTTCTTCGCCGAGCCTCCTTCGTTCCAATTGCACCCCATTAACATCATTCCAAGACCATGAAGGGATGCCTCCTCAAGGGATGTCGAACGGGTGAGACACAATCGTTGGTCTTAACCACAAGAGGCTGAGGCCATGGCATCCTGCTTTATTAGTGGCTTGATCATTCACGGCCGCGTTTGCCATCGGAAGAAATCGCACGCAAGCCCCGTACAAACAATCACCGCCATGCAAAAGCAGCGATGAGCCACTTTCGCATGCCACTGTATTTTCATGGCCATGAGGCAGAGCAGATCAGAAACCCCCAGCGCAAGCCTCTAGCAAGACCTGTCCGCTGTCGGATTTCATCCTGCGTAGATTTCATGCCCTGCCACACTCCGCGAAAAACTTCCAGCCATTCCTTGGTCCCTACCACTGAATGAGGGGCTTGCGTCCGGTCATCGCTCTCGATGGTGGCTTGACCGAGTGCCACAACATGTCGTCGATGTCGGGATTGGTCCATATCTCACACAACACAACAACGTGATATGCTGTAACACCTAGAACCCCTCCTCGGACATCTCCTGGACATACAAAGCACCCCGCCAGGCCTCATCTAGAACTTGGTCTCGTAAGGATCCAGAGATGCCAAGCCAACTGATATGGTGGGTAGGGTAAACGAAACCTGCGGTGGCACGCTGTCGAGTGGGCATCGGTCGGACGATAGTGTCATCAGGGTCTACTGCCTCCAGATGTATGTAAGTGAGTCTCAGAAACATATCGGTATCAGATGAGGTTCCAGGGGATGGCGCAAAGCTCCAGATCGGTACTACCGCAGATTTCGACCGGGGCAGACTTTCACCCCGGGGCAGCCTCGGCTATCGGCCAGAGGTAAGGCCCATCTGAAGTTCCAACTTGGAACAACATCAACACCAACACCATCCATCCGGGGGAACATGAACCATCAAGGTGCTCCAAGGGCTGCTATGTCTTGTCGAGAGACGTAGGCTGCTGGTGGTCCAGCACAGCTACGCCGAGTATTTCTCTTTACAGTCTCCTTCATGAATGGTTGTGGGCCGATGCATCTTCTCGATGGTCACTCACCTGACGAAACGTAATGATATAATAACTGCCTCCGGAGATGACACGGAGGTAACCGGCTGAAGGCCTGTCCGGGGCTGGGTCCGGGGTCGGTTGTCTGGGTAAGGTGTGTTGTGTTGTTGGGAAATCCTCACTCCGGGCTGAGGCTTCGGGAAAACGGGCGGCTCATCCGGACCGAGACAAGAAAGGAAAACGAAAAGGGCAAGAACATGGCCGGCATCCAAATCCGCGACGGGACGGTCGCAAAAGAAACGGGCATCCAACGTAACGGGGTATCCGGGACTGGCGGCGAGGTGGGGCCGCCCTTCCAGCCTCCAAAGGGTTTCCACACAACCGGCGGCCGGTAAGCGAGACCGTTGCAACGGGAGAGACATGCGATGAGAGAAGGGGTCTCGCCGACGCACATCTCATCTCATGAATGAGTTCCCATTCCGGCCTCACATTTTGGGCAGCCGTTTGGTTTTCCTTGGGGGCAATATGGCGCGTATGCGGTCTTTCCCAAGGCCGATATCCGTACACCAGATCTCCGGACTTCGAAGTCCTGATGCGGATCTCAGCTTTGGACCTGACCCTTTTTAAGGAAGAGGAACGGGCAGTCGGACGGGGGAGACCCAAAGAGGGAGGGTTGCAGGAGAAAGGGGCAGGACACAACATTAAAGAATCCGGAACCGCATGCCCGCACCGGCAGAGGCCGCAGAGGTGCAGGGCCACAGAACGGAGCCATGGCCACGCCACGGGATGCGGGATTGGGGGCAGGATTCAGGATGGGGGGAGGAAAAGTCGGTAAAAGGGCGGCATGGCATGTGGCATCAAGGCATAAATTGGGCTTGCCAGCGAACTGTGTTCCATTTGTGCCCAACCCTTCCAGAGCTTCCACGTTCTCCGAATCACAACCAGCTCCGACTTGTTCGGTCGGGAGCAGGGGAGCTCCTTGCACCAATCACCGAAGATGGCCTTTGGGCGACAACACATCTTGCATTCCCAAGAACACGCCGTCTTTGGCAACTTGTCTCTGCCATTGCCCAACGCTGGTGCCCTACTTTTGGCCGGCCACAGGTCATCCCGTGGAACCCACACCGTCAACCCGTTTTTGGTGAGCCTCGTCTTCGCGATGTTTGGGTGTTTTGGCACGACGACACTCATCCGGGCAACCAGGCCAGACCACCCACTTCCCGCCGGCTGACATGTCAATGGAATGGTCAACACCATCGGGATTCACCACCACGACGCACCACCAACCAGCAGGAGCACTCCTCTACCGTACAGATGCTTCTGCCCTGCAAGCGCAGGCCACCCTCTGGCCCTGGAGACTGGAGAACCGAGGATTGCGGCGCACAATCAGATGTCTAGGGTGTCCCGGCAACCAAGAACAACGACCAAGCAAAGAGTCCACGAGCATGCAAAGACGCACGCACTCGCTCGTCCTGCGGTTTGACTTTGTTGACTTGTTTGCGGCCGCGATCATCGATACGTCTCGCCAACCCGAACATCATCTTCCGTTCTCGTTCACACCCGATTGATTTGGACCTTTGCGCGAGTCAGAAGAAACATCCCCCACGCGCGCTTGCTGGCGGTCCAAAGTTGACATCGCTCGCCTGTGTCTCTTGCTGACCGGGAAACGGGGCGTGTGATTGCACGTGTGCGTGTCGTGCTCTCATCCTCCTCACTGCCGGGGCGAACCGGCACAGGCCACACACACACCGCGTGCTTAACCTCCACGTCCACCGGCCAGGATACCGTGTCGCGCCGTATCTGTGCTGCTCACTGTCGTGACAGCGTCAACCTTGCCACACGCTCCCAACTTCGAGGCATATATGTCTCCATCGTGGGCCTTGCCCTCTGGAGTCTCTGGAGTCTCCTTTATCTTTCTCATCGTCGTCCGAAGGAAGAGTGTCCATGCTGCTGGTTATCGAGCCCAGGACACGCCGCTGTTGATCTCGGGTTCGGTTCGTGATCAGAAAAAATAGGAATCCACTCGTGCGCCCGCCGCCGAGCTGTCATACCCGCCCGCGTGTTTAGTCGAGTCGCCAGCGAGAGCCCTACCGGACCCCTGAATCATTGCGAACCCGCCGAAAAGATCGGATATCCCAGTGAGGTTATCGCCAGCTCCGTTTCGTGGATCCTTCTGGAGCTGCAAGATTTTGGTGGCCGGTATCCCAGGAAATCCTGGCCGCAGGTTTTTCGGTTTTTGCCCTTTTGCTGGATAATATTTTTTTTCTCCTGCCAATTTGAACCCTCTTGCGGGCAATTTTTCTGATTTTTCCGTGTTGCGGTTTTTGCGCTCGCCAAGTTTTGCAAAAGAGGTCTTGATAAAATACCACCATTTTGGACGGGAGCTCTTTCAACAAGAATTGCATCTTTGGAAATCCCATTCCGACAGATCAGCGATAGGAAAAGACTAAAGATGGCGCAGCCGGACTTTGCCTACCGCACGTCGGCCGTTATGCCAATTGACCCTTGGCTCTCTACGCGCAGGTGGGAAAATACAACCTAAACCCCCAACATGATATGATCCCTCCTTTGGGGGTAATCGGGGCGCATCTAGAGCTAACTAACCGACGCACCAAAAGCCCGCTATACCACGATACAACATCATACCAGCAGCACACCAACCACACCTCGTTCGATGTTACGGGCAGGGGTCCCTACCGGCCGCATAGGTAAGAAACAAACCAAACTTGCCTCCAACGAGAATATCGCGATCTTCAGAGGAACGACGAAAATAACACCGAAGCTCAAAGCGTGGCCTTCTCACCAACCGGAAATGTCTCGACGTTTAACCTGCCAACGACCGCCGTGTCGATGACGGCGCTAGGTAACGGCATCGGCCTCGGAAGCAACCTAAAGAACCAATACAACCTTGGACGAGCCGGACCCGACCACATCTACCACGCCGCTGCTGCCGCCGCCGCGCCCACTCCTCAGCTCTACAACCCCCGACCAGCCCCCGTCGGGCCGGCTTACACTAGCGCGCCAAGCCACGGCGCTGTCCACGGGCACCTTAACGGGCAGTACCGGAGCACCGCGACCAACCTCAACCACACACAGGTACAGGGGGGATGGGGTGATCACCACCACCCGGCGTCGTCGTCGCGGTTCGCCTCGTCGTCGTCGGACTCGGTCGACGACATCATGGGCTCGCCCAGCCTTTCCGACTACTCGCTCGACAACCCGTCGCTGTCAACAGCACCATCCAGCAAGCCGGGCGGCAACAAGAACCATCATAACCACCACAACCACGACCACAACCACAACCATAACAACCATAACGGCAACGGTAACAACGGCGGTCGAGGCGGCCGCTCCCAGCGCCGCCCCTCCAACCGGGACGAGTTCGACGGCCCCCACCAATTCCTCCAGCGTCCTCCGCCCGAATACATCGCCATGCAAGAGCGCGAGCTCCCCCACCTGCCCACCAACCTGCTCGTCCAAGAACAGGACTCAGTCCTGACGCAAGTCAACGACCGGCTTTCCCAATGCGCCTACGACTTCGTAGCCAAGTACCAGTTCCCCATCCCTTTAACCCAAGACATGCGACCCGTCGAGAGGCCGCAAGACCGCGAGTGGACCGAGTGGGTGTATCTTTTGAAGAGACTAGCCACCAAGAGAAGAATCCCCGCCAGGGTTCTATACAACGGGCAGATCAAGCAGTTTGTGACGATTCTGGAGAATAGTCTGGAGATGAGGCATGCGGCGAAGCATCAGAGTCGGCCCCTGAAGGATGATCGGAATATTTTGCAGTTGATTTCCGCGGGGATTCAGGTCGCGAAGATCCTCAAGGATGCGCCGGCTATGGACTTTCTGGATAAGTTGTATGTGAGCACGGAGCAGCAGATTCAGGAACGGGCGGCGGCTGCGGCGGCGAGGTTTCGTTGAGGGTTTTTGGGGGTGGGGTGAAGGTAAGGAGGGGAGAAAACCCCCCTCTTTGCTCGAGAATCAGTGTGGTGGGGTGTAGAGCAGCGCGTCTACACCATTGCTCTGTTGCGGCTTCATCAGCTGCTTTTGGATTCTTGCTTTTGCTTTTTGTGTGCGCATTTGGTATGGTTTGGTTATATCCCCCTACAGGACTCCCCTCTGGATCTGGATCTCGGGTTTTTGTTATTTGGTTGCATCACTGGTCAGGAAGATATACGGGCAAAGGAAAAAGCCGCGAGGCTTTATATAGAAGGTTTGGTCTTGGTCATGTAGCATCCACTCGGTCGGAGGCACTCTGTTCTGTTATATCTGTTTTTATTTTCTATTCTGGTTTTCGCATTCTGTTTTTGGTTTTCTGGAAGAAGAACCCCGGACGGACACACTTCATGTCAACGAAACAACAGGAGGTTATATCTACGCCACGGACAAGTCAACGGAAGGCTTGTTGGCGAACGAGCTTTGTAAAACCGATATAGAATTGGAACGGGATCTGGAAAGGGAAAGGAAAAGGACACGGGAAAGGGAAAGGGAAAAGAAAAAGGACAGCTCCAGAGACAAGCATACTTCTACTGGTCTGTCAAGGGTGGGAGGGTGGTCGAGGGCGGAGAGAAAGAGAAAAAAAAGAAACACCTTGGGCAAAAGATTTTGGATTGGAATGGGAAAATGCATGGGTTGGAAATCACTACTGGTTGGATAGAAGGAAGGAAAGAAAAGGAAAGGGAAAAAAGGACTGTCGATATACCTCACTCATCTCTCAGCTCGGATATGGATATGGATTACCTGCATCGGACAGCCTGGAATCGGAAAGAGACGGTGCTCTGGTTGAAAGGACGGTATTCGGCAATGGCGTGATCTTTCCCCTTTCTTTTCTCTTCGGGTTTTATTTCTCGTGGTTCTGACTCTTGATTTATGCTTTGCAATTAACTGAGGTGTTGGGTGGGGTGGGTGTTTACTCGTGGGTCAAGGGGAGGGTGGTCATTTGAGATTGTTAGTTATTGGCTTATACATGACAACATTTTGATACCTCAACTTGTTTAATGTTCGCTCATTTTGTACCCAGACTCCTTTCCCCATCAACACTCGCCTAACCCACCAAACATACGAGCTTCCATACTTGCTCTACGCCACCTTTACCTCTACCTCTACCCCTACGCGACCTTGCCTCTACCTACCGAACAAACCGGCCCGACCTCTCATTGTGTAGCACGGGTTTATATCTCATCACCTCCCTTAACTACCTACCTACCCTCCTACCTCCCAACCTACCTTACCGAACCTAACTACCGGTTACCGGTTACCACTTCACCACACTATTGCCATTGCTTCATGTCGTGGTTTCCAGATTGCGTTGTGTTGCCTTACCTGTCCTGTCATTCTCACTGCCCTCTTTTCGTCTCTCCTCACTTGGGCTTGCCTCATGGTAGAGGTATCATAGAGGTAGGGAAGCACTCACGTCTGGCATAAAGAGCGGCTTTGTCTCGGCTTTGTTTACCGAGATTTTGGGAGGCGATGCTTACTTAGACTCACATATTGGATACCTTGGTCGACTTACCATTGTTGTGTCGAGTTGATGCTTTCGTTTGTCATTTTTTTATTTTATTTTTTTATTTTCTTATTTTTCCCCCATTCTTTTAATACAAATGTTAACCGTCCATCAACAAGGACGTGAGAGATCATATGTCGAATACAACTCTGAGGCTCAGCTTCCTTGACTACCTATCTGCGTTACCGGCCATCTTAGGCCTCTTTCGCCCCATCCTTCGTATTGCTGAGTTTGTTCACAACTCGGGGTTGATGATGACGCTAAGATCAAGATCCCCGTGGATCTTACATGATACCTACCATTGATTTATTAAGCCGAGGCCGAGGCGAGCGGATATAAGAACGTCTGTAGTCTGTGGTGTAAGTGGTGTGCTGGTGTGTAGTGTATTGTGTGCCGTGGGGAAACACAGCATGCCCACCTGGTCCTTGTCCTTGCCTTTCTTTCCCATGAATCCATGCGTAACGCTGGATATATTGGGTAGGTACGCTTGGGATGGTGGCACCGTGGGGGTAAGTTGGTGACCGAGATGTTCAAGTAATGAGAGATGTTGAACGGGTTTTTCTTGATGTTCAAAATTGATCTTGGCCTGTTGTTTGCTAGTACTTGAAGGTGTTGGTCGTCATCACCGCGGTTGTCGTCGTTGGCAAAGGGGATTTTGGTCGTGTGTAAGTGATAGTTGATTGAGGCTTTGCTGGCCTTGGCGGGTTGTCCTTTCGTAGTTCTCCGGTGTAGCACCAACATATACCAAGAAGAATTCCAGAAGCTCTGTTGGATTGGAATTGTTCGCTCTGCTTCAAATCCTGTCATTCATAAGCGGGCGCTGACTCGATGCATCGGAAGTGTTGGGCTCAGATGAAGGTCGGACGGATTGTTTGCTCGAGTCGAGTGACGTTCGCCCTGGATTCCATCTTTGGTGAACAATGCATCTACACGAACCTCGCCTCCACCAAATCTGTCCGTCCGTCCATCGACGTGTTGTGTTGCAAGCAAGGATCCAGGAAGGTGAAACGAAGTGACATATCTGGCGGACAGCCTCGGTGTGTAGTACGGTAAGATCGGTACATGAAGATGGAAATGGGACAGTGAAAACGGTAGGGAAACCAGAGAAGGAGAGGCCACTGGCCAGTGGGAGGAGGCGCGGTTCAAATAGCGGAAATAGTGGCTGTTGGAATCGGTATCCAAACGGGTATAGCGTCGCCAAGAGTGTTGGCTTCCATCCTTCTTCCTTTCCTGACTTCTTTCGCATCGAGACATTTCCCCCAATTGTCCCCTCTCTGAATGACACCTCGCCCACCTCATGCCCCCGCGGAACACCCACGGGTTGCGCACCCCCTGGTGGCAGGGCGGGCTGAGTGAACCACCCCTCGATTCTGTCCAATAGGAACATGATCATGATGGACAATGAGCGATGATCTGGAGGAATGGGCCATGCAAGTTGCGCATCTGTTCGGTACCCTGAAGAGGTTAGTATATCGTCTGGTTTGTTACAAATATGTTGTTCGCTGGAGAGGCTGAGCAAGAAGACGGGTCCTTGACACTCTTGACACTTCTCTTAATATGTTTGAAGCCTACCGTGTCCAACATTGTATCCCATCGGGTCCAATCTGTCATGGAGGGGTAGATCAGGCAGGCAAACGTCTTGTCTTGGCTTTGACTGACCTGTCCTTGACAACGTCCGTCAGGTCAGGGTCTCTTCAGAATCAAAAGGACTCGGAAAAAGAACACTGATCTTTTTTGTGTTTCCAATATCTGAATCACGCTCCTCGTTTCCACTTCTTCAACTCATTTCCTGTCTCCCATCTTTGTTCCCATTACCCTCTTCTCACAACTCTCCTGACTCTCTAATGGGAATGCCTCGGTCTTGGTAGCTGTCGTGACTCGACTCTACCCTTCCACACGTCCTGCTGCGACACCTTTCCTTGGTCTCGAACAGGCTTGATACGGCAAACAAGAGAACGACACTTTGTCAAAAAAAGCATCCCATGAGCCATTGATCTTCGTGCTGCGGCATCCCAGAGCTCTCGCTGGGTATAAGAATGAGGATTACATCGCACAGAATCTCGAATCGGTTTCACCTTTCTACACCACTTTCCAATAGACCGTTCAACAAGCGTCAAAGAGTCAACTGCTTCAAAGCATCACCGCAACACAACATCACACCAGCGTACGACCCAACGTCCACAAAGCCATAGACAACAGTCTCTTCACGTTTCACCAACCGAGGTCCCAGCCAACGCATCTCAAGGCGTCCAAGACCCCGAGCCCCCGGAACAAGGAGGTTCCCCGTTCAAGGAAATCCCGAAGATTACCTTTCCAACCGCCAAAGTGGAGGAATCAAAGAACGAAGCCCTCGACACCACGAGGGCCACTGACAAGGGCAAAGGCCGCGAAACCATAACACCACCAGCCGAACCCGCTCCCTCGGAAAACATGTCTACTTCACCCCTTATGGGCTACTCACCCTTTCAGGGGCATCATGGTAACCCTGAGCATGACCAAGCTGAGTGTGAACACAACTACGGGTATGGTCATCAGCATGATCAGGTCCATACACACAGTCCCCAACATGGATATGCCCCCGAGTCTATCGGCGGTGACTCGGATTTTGACCAACACGCTTGGGCTTTCGTCAATGTCAGCCCCGACACCGGCACTTTGGGTGGCCTTCAGGCCAGCCCTGCACAGGGTAGTCTAAGCGGACTGAGCGGCTCTTGGACCAATGTTGAGGGACAATTTGGTGCCGGGTTAAGCCCCCTGCCAGCTGCCTTGACTCCAGATGCCTTGTCTGGCTCGCCCGAAGGTGGTTACCAATTCTCCGCTGATGACTTCTCACACCTCGATGGTTATACCTATGACAACGTGGACATCAACGCTCTCTTGTTTTCTGATCCGCAGTACGAACAAGGCATGGCTGCTGCAGGTCCATCTCAACAGCCTGCCACCCACCAGAACCAACAACCACAGAACTTTCAGGACGACTTCAACCTCGATATCGCATTGTCCGGCGCTGATGTTCCACCTTGGGATCCTCTCTTTGCTGGCGGCCTCGAGCCCGGGTCCATGGAAGAAATCCCCTCCCTCTTCAACATGGACGACTTCAACATCGAGACCGGCCCAGGAGCACTAAGCTCTAGTCCCCCTGAGAGCATCAACAGCCATACCTTGAGCTATCACTCCGCCCCTGAGAATCCTGCTCACCTATCCGTCCCAGTCCAACAGCCATACCCGGCTCCCTCCGTCCCCCTTCCGGGCCCCTCCTCATCTTCGCACGCGACCTCCAAGCCCATTGCCATCCATAAGACCCGTGGCAATGCTCGCGTCCAGAAGAAGAAGGCTCCGCCCAGCCCATCTGCAGTCTCCTTCACCACCACAGCCTCTACCGCGGCGGTCGTGAACTTCTCCGGTGAAAACAAATTCGTCGTTATCACGCCCCAGTCCATCAGCCAGAACGCTGCTAAGGGCAGCAGCGCGGCCTTGTTCGGCGGTAAGGACGCCGAGGGAAGAAACCGCACCACTCTCAGGGGCCGCAAGGGTCCTCTGGCCATCTCCACCGCCGTTTCCGCCTTGCAGGTCCGCCGCATTGGCGCCTGCTTCTGCTGCCACGCTCGTAAGGTGTCGTGTGAGGAGACGCGCCCGTGCCGGCGGTGCGAGAAGCTCAAGCTCACCGTGCCCGAGGTGATCTGCTGGCAGTTCAGCGACTTCACCGAGGTCATTTTCCCGGGTTGGTTGAAAGCGCATCTGAAGCGGGAAGGCGCCAAGGGGGCCGAGGAGTACGTAAGGGGAAACGTCGCTTCTTTCTTGGTGCGCTTCCGGGAGGACGAGGAGGAGTCCGAGAAACCGATCAAGTTGCGTCTAACTCTCGGCCGTGGCTTCAACAAGGCTGCTATGCTCACCGTGTTCGCCAAGTTCTTCACTCCCACCCCCGACGCCCCCGACGCCACGAGGTGGTACACCACGCGCGAACACCCGGACGGACCGGGCCACGGGCTCATCCTCGAAGAGTCCCCGGCGACGCCGATTGCGTTGCCGTACGGCTGGCTCGACCAGCGCGAAGAGCTGCGTCGGCATCTGCGCCAGTTCCACGAGGGGCTATACAACGAAGACAAATGGGCTTACCTCCTCACGCAATCGTGCGAGAATACTACAGACATCCCCACGCGGGTGCTTCCCATCCTCAGACGGTACGCCAACGAATCTCGCAACGTCATGGTCAAGCGCGCGCTGCAGATCCTGACCATGAACTACACCATGTCTTACCACCTGCACCTGGACCCGGACTCCGTGCACGCTATTGAGGTTGCGGGGTATCGGGTGCCCGAGGGCTTGGACAGGAAGGTCCTGACGGCCAGGGTGCTGAACAGGCAGCTAAAAGCGGTCACAAACGACATGGTTGAGCGTGAGGTGCGGAGGCTGTTTGAGGATTTTTCAAAGGCGTTGAAGCCAAGATCCCGCAAGGAGTGGGCGGGCTGCTTTGCGGCGTTCGCGGCGCTGAGCGTGTTTTTGGAGTATAAGGAGGCGCAGGCGGATGCGTATGTGGTTATCGAGAATGAGGTCAAGAAGAGGGATTGGTTGTATAAGGTCCAGCAACGGCAGCAACGGCAGCAGCAGCATCATCATCAGCAACAGGAAGCGGAGAATATTATGGGCAGGAAAGAGGKGGGTGTCGAGGACGTTGGGGAGATTGAGCAGGGGATGGATCAGTTGAAGTTGGACTTCACTCGGAAACAAGCCTGGGATACGCTCGAGGCAATCGATAATTTGCCGTTCAAGCAGTTCATGTACCAGTTCCACCAGATTTATCAGACGCATCCGTCGACGGCGAAGGACGGGAAGGCGTTCAACCCGTTCGTGGATGATGAGGCGTTGGAGAGCCTGAGGGAGTTCCCGGATGGCGAGGCGGCGATCTATATGGTGAAGACGTTCCGGGACCGGTTCTTTGATGTTTCGGATGTTCGTAAGTTTCCCCCTTTTCCTCTTCACCCCTTTATTTCCGTTGTGGCGTAATTCCCATTCCGCTCTTTTCATCATCCCATCTTCCCTTCAATTATGATATCTAGCCTCTCGGATGGCTTCGACCTTGGTGAATTCATGCACCTTGGGCGAACCTGGACGTTCGAACCATGGTCCCACCTCTACCTCGTACCATCCTTCTCTACTCCCTCGCAGGTTCTTTCTTTTTGACCCTTCACCCGTATTCTTCCTGATGATCCCTTCCCCTCTTCTATTTTTCCCCTTCCCTTTCCTTGTCCACCCATAACCCCAAAAAAATATTCTGGACCAGAGTCAAGTCCCAGCCCGACTGACACACACCACCCAAACAGGCCACGAACTCGACTTCCTAACCTTCGACCCCAGCGGTCCTCCCAAAGAGAACGTCGACCCTTTCACCGACCCCGTCAACAAAAACAAGACTACGGTCTTCCACTTGTTCACCGGTCGACTTCTCTCCAAGTTCTTGCTTTCATTCATCGACGAGAGGATGATCATGGGATCTACCGGATTTACCGGCGGTGGTGGTATGTGAAGTGTGAAGTGAAGTGTGGAGTGTGCTGTGTGGTGTGAAGGGAAGTGAAGTGTTAAGGGTGGATGGAATTGAAGTGCGGTGTCAATGGGTATGACTTGCTGCTGTTTACTAACCTGTGTTTAACATGCCTTACTCCTTTCCATCCTCGCTGGCTGTCTTCGAGTTCACGAGCTCAGCTAACCACTTGTCTTCTTATTAGGGAATGGAGGAAACGAGGACGTGATCGTTGCTGCAGACGTTAACAGCACTGACGGGGGAGAAAGCGGCTATGAGAGCGAGGAAGAGTTGAGCGCCGATGTCAACAACGACGGTAGCGAGGACAATGACGATAACAGCGACAACGGCAGCAACACCGGCGGCAATCTCTTCATCATCGACTTTGACCAACTCGAGGACAAGGACAATGACGAAACCGGCGAGGTGATGGGCGAGGCGGGCTCTTTCGGCGTGTTTCTCGAAGCCATCCTGCTACCTGGTCTCTCTTCTTTCTTTGCGGGCTTCGCCTAGGGCGTTGAGCGTTGGAATTCAATTGGACGGTATTTCCCAGACGGAATAACGGAACGGCTGGAATTGATGGTTGCGTTGAGTTACTTTTCAAGCATCTAATATTGGAGTTCATGGGAGTCTATTCGAGTCGATGCTAAAGAGAGAAGGAAGTGATGAGGGACCCACAGATACCCATGAAGCTAGGGATACTCGGGTGCATTGATATTCGCTGCATATTGATAGCAGGCGCGGGAATCATGAATGGAATTGAACAAAAAGCAAATTTTTGACTGGTGATGCTCGAGTTGTTGTTGTCATATTCAACGTCTAGAACTACTCCCGTGGCTCCACCTCCCTAGGAGGCATGAGACGTAAAAAGACTCAAAAAAGAATGGGGCCACCCGGGGATTGAACCCGGGACCTCTCGCAAGAATGCTCAGGATTGAACCCTAAGCGAGAATCATACCACTAGACCAGCGGCCCATTTGATTTGTGTTGGTGATACTTGAGTGTACTGGTCATTTTGAGAACGGGTTGCACGAACTGGCACGACTGGGTGTCTGAGGGTGTATAGACATGGCGACCCGACAACCGGTTGTACATTATGTGTGGAGATAGGCTTGGCAAGACTCGGGTCAAATCTTGACTTTTGAAGAAGACGGGCCGCGATCCGTATCTTTGAGATGCGTTGAAGATCCATCTTGTTGGTGCGAGTGAGTTTGTAGATCACCTCACTCCAAGTCGAAGATGCGGTTGACGTTGTCCCGGGTATTAGTGTTAGTGGCTTTTCGGGATGAAACGACAGGGTATGCTGATGGTGTGTAACTCCTCGGTCCAGAACAGGATATCGCGCTGCCTTTTGCACATTGAATCAGATAACTAAATCTTGAAGTTTCTCCAACGCCAGCTTGGGCGATTCATCAAGCTCGTATTGGGTGTCTGTTTGAATGCGAACACAACGGAACGGGGGAAGGAGATTGCCGCTGCTAACATGTGCTATCACTAACAGACGCCAACCCCTGAAAGCCGAGATGCCAAGCCTGAGCAAGCTCAGGATGATGTCATTGCCCAGAAGTCTGGCCCAGCCGCTTTCCGTTGTTGCTTCTCTTTCTCCTGTCAATGGCACTGTAGAGAAAACAGGAATTAATAGATTGCGCCTACCCTTGCATTCGAGTTGCATTGGACCTCCTGGCGCRTGAGCAGACTCGGCAGCGACACGAACSACTTTCGCTGATCAAGGAACCCAACGAACGGCATTTGAATTAGCAGTCATCAGGGGAAAGGAACACCCCCTTCAAGAAATTCCACGAGCACGACCATCTCCATCACAGCCACTTGGTCGATCATTAGTCAAACACCGAGTTGACCCAGCACACTTGGCGATTCATCCGGGAGAAACATGTTCTGTTGCCGATAACCCGTTACCCAGTCCAACAACGCAACAGGCGCACTTGACGTAAAGCCTCTTACATGCGTCACACTTGCTGGTGGTACCATTAACTCGTCATATAACAGCAATCCTCCCACAGCAAGACGCGCCCCATCATAACACGCGCCCAGGGCGCCGTCATTCTACATCCAAGCACCGCGACGACCATAACGAGCATCTTCCTTGAACAGAGATACCCTCGGGCCCACGCCCTCACATCACAACACGATGGCGACCGCTTTCGAAACGCAACCACTGGTTGCGACAACCTCAGATACCACAGACCCGGCTCCCGTCAAGCTCGAAACAATTACGAGTCCGACCGGCGCCCATGTCACCGTCATTCGCGACGCCAAGGGCAACCTCATTTACCCTTCCCACGTTCCCCCGGAAACCCAGTCACCGAGCATCTCTCCAGCAGTTCCGCCTCCGTCGCAGCAACAAGAGCAACACCAAGCGACTCCGATAGACAAAGTCTCGGAATCGCCAGGGCTGCCCAAAACTCATACCGAACCAATCAAGCGACCTACGAACAAACAGTGGCAGACCGAGGGACCGAGACGAACCGATAGACAAGACTCCTTCGCCGTACCGGCTATGAAGCGGTCGGGTACCAATACATCGCAATTCAACCGCGCAATGTGGGATCCCAGAGCACTTCACGCCTTTGGCGACAACTCGGATTCCAGCAGCGAGTCCTCGTCGGATGAAGAAGAGCATGCCCATGGGCACAAGAAGCACCTCTTCCGCAAGAAACATGCGGACAAAAAACACCATGAACAACACGGCCACTTCGGTCGCTTCAATGTTGGAAATGAACACTACAGGACAAAAGGCAGGGTCTCGAAGCGTGATGGCCGCCTTAGCATCTCGGTCAACGACATGAGCAGTACGGGATACCTGGCAAAGGCCCTCGGAATGGCAGTCAAGAAGGTGATGCCGGCAAGGGACGAGATTTCCAACAAGAACGCTGAGCAAGTCAGGAAGCCTTCGGCTGTGTCGCGACTCTCCACGGCTTCAACTACTGCCGGCCCTGACAAGATTTCTTACCCGAAGCTAAACATCGTCATCATGGTCATCGGTTCCCGCGGCGATGCCCAACCTTTCCTTAAGATTGGCAAGGTTCTGAAAGAGCAATACGGACATCGCGTACGCATCGCTACACATCCTGCCTTTCGCGACTTTGTCGAGAAGGACTCCGGTCTTGAGTTCTTTTCCGTCGGAGGTGACCCAGCAGAGCTCATGAGCTTCATGGTCAAGAACCCCGGTATGATCCCGACTCTGGAATCAGTAAAAGCTGGCGACATCGGAAAACGACGTGCCGCCATGGCTGGCATGTTCCAAGGCTTCTGGCGAGCCTGCATCAACGCCACTGATGACGAGCGAGATGTTCACAACCTCAAGATGATGGGTCGCATGGATCCCTTTGTAGCCGATGCCATCATTGCCAACCCGCCCAGCTTTGCCCATATTCACTGTGCCGAGGCGTTAGGTATCCCCGTCCATTTGATGTTTACTTTTCCATATACCCCCACCCAAGCGTTTCCCCATCCACTCGCCAGCATCAAAAAGTCCAATGTCGACCCCGGCTACACGAACTGGATCTCCTACCCTCTAGTAGAGATGATGGTTTGGCAAGGTCTCGGCGATTTGGTCAATGACTTCCGCGTCAAGACACTCGGTCTCGATCCCGTTTCTACCCTTTGGGCCCCCGGCGCCACCTACCGTCTTCACGTCCCATTCAGCTACCTCTGGAGTCCCGGTCTTGTCTCCAAGCCCGAGGACTGGGGCGAGGAGATCGACGTATCCGGCTTTGTCTTCCTCGAGCTGGCTTCCACCTTCCAGCCTCCCGATGACCTAGTCAAGTTTCTCGAAGCAGGCGAAGCCCCTGTTTACATCGGCTTCGGATCCATCGTCGTCGACGACGCAGATAGGTTCACGCAGATGATCTTCGACGCAGTCAAACTAGCTGGCGTGCGCGCTCTCGTCTCCAAGGGCTGGGGTGGTCTAGGCGGCGACAGTCTCGACGTCCCCGAGAACATTTACATGCTCGACAACACACCACACGACTGGCTCTTCCCCCGGGTCCGCGCCTGCGTAATTCACGGTGGTGCAGGCACCACTGCTATTTCGCTCAAGTGCGGCAAGCCGACCATGATTGTGCCCTTCTTTGGCGACCAGCATTTTTGGGGTACTATGGTGAGTAACTCCAAGGCTGGCCCGGAACCTGTGCCGTACAAGAGCCTTACGGTGGAAAAGCTGGCTGAGGGCATCAAGTACTGTCTTACTGAGGAGGCTGTGAAAGCGGTGGAGGAGATTGCTCAACGGATCAGCGAGGAAGGTGATGGAGCTGAGAACGCTTGCAAGGCATTTCACAGGGGTTTGATGCTCCAGGGCGACAGGTCGATGCGATGCTCAATTCTGAGAGACAAGGTGGCCGTGTGGCAGGTCAAGGGAAGTCCGACGGGGTTGAAGCTGAGTGCTATGGCTGCGGACCTGGCGGTCGAGAAGAGACTCACCTCGTGGAAGAACTTGAGACTGCTTCGACATGTCGAGTGGAATGACTTTGAAGGACCTGGTGAGCCGGTGACGGGCGTGGCTGGCACGGTTGTTTCGACGGTGGGTGATGTATTCGGGGGAATCGGTGGAGTACCGATCAGGCTGGGCAAGAAAGCCAAGCAGAGGAAGATCAAAAAGCAAGAGAGGAGGGAAAGAAGGGAAAAGAAGTTGAAGGCACGAGAGGCGAAATCGGAAGAGAAGGGGAAGGCGAAGGAGAATGGCAACCCAGCAGTCAATGGCGAGAAGACGGACAAGCCATCCGAGCAGCAAAACGGAACCCTCCAAAAGGTCGAAACAAAAGACCACGCCGCCGCCGCAGATGATCACAAGAAGTCCGACGCTCAATCCTCGAGTCAATCAAGCGACTCCAAACCAGACGACGCCACCGCCGTCGACAACTCCAACTCCAACGAGACCACCCCCGAATCAGGCCGCTCCCTCCCCAATATCACCACAACCACCACCAACGCCATCCACAACACCCGTCCCCGCCTTGAATCCCCATCCCCATCATCATCATCCCCATCCCCTCTCCTCGCGCCCATCCGCCCCGCCACCGACCACCGCACCGACACCAACCTAACCAACCAGACCAGCACCACCAACGGCGGCGAATCCACCACCGACCCGGCCGAAGTCGCCGAGGAAATCGTTCACGAGATCGGCCAAGGCGCCATCAAGTCCGCCTCCGCCATCGCCCGCGCCCCCGTCGACCTCTCCATCGCTCTGGCCCAGGGCTTCCACAACGCGCCCCGCCTGTACGGCGACGACACCGTCCGCCGTCCCACGCGCGTGACGGGGATCAAATCGGGTTTGAAAGCCGCGGGCCACGAGTTCGTGTTTGGGATCTATGATGGTTGGACGGGGTTGGTGAGGTTGCCGTATCGTGGGTTTAAAGAAGGTGGTATGAACAGCAAACCCTCTAGTTCTGCTTCAGGACCGGGAGGACCACAAGAAGGCACCAACGGTGCGGCAGTAGTGACGACACCAGCCCCCGCGGGACGGATGGTCGGTTTCGTCAAGGGAGTGGGAATGGGAATAACCGGGTTCGTGCTAAAGGATATCTCAGCTATCATTGGCCCGATTGGGTACACCCTCAAGGGAGTAGTCAAGCAAGCTCAGCGAGGAAGGGGACCGGGGAAGTACATCAGGAAGGCGAGGATAGTACAGGGCGCGAGGGAGTTGGAGGCCGTTAGCCCTGAGGAGAGGAGGAGAAGAATGGAGGAGGTGGTGGAGGGGTGGAGAGTTTTGAGGGAGTTGTGGGAGGGGTTGCAGGAGGTTGAGAGGGGGGATAAGGGGAGGAAGAAGAAGAAGGGGTTGGCTATGGCGAAGCAGAAGAAGCAGGCTATGACGAACGGAAAGGTCCCGAATGGGACGGTCGTGGATGGGGTGGTGAGTAATGGGGTGAATGGAAATAAAGAGAAGGAGAGGAAGGATACCACGATAGAAAGAAAAAGGGAACGAAAGAGGTGGTTGAAGGGGAGGGGACTTGGAAGGAGAAGGAGGGTGGCGGTGCAGGGGGAGGCGTTTGAGAGTGTGGAGATGGCGAGGAAGGCTTTGGAAGAGTTGAGGGCTTCTTCGTCGTAGTCACATTATGGAGAGGAGGGAGACATATATTAATGTTGGTGATAATACAGTCTGGTGGTTGTTTGGTTGGGTGTTTTCAATGGCTTGACATTGGAAGGAAGACAGATATACCAGGAGTCGGAGTTCGGCGCAAGCGACAAGAGCGGCACGGGCTATATAGCAGCGTACACGATTAATGCATTAATGATATAGCAACAGTATTAACGGTATTGTAATTGAAGACTTTCATGAGTAATAATGGGATACGCAAAGGCTATATCTACGTCAACAACCCAAACAACAACTGCGTCCTCTTATAGTACTCCTGCGCCGCCTTAACCAGTCTTCCCTTAGCCCCTGGGTCCAAACCAGAGTGCTGGAAGACCGTGTTGGCAATCTCGTTGAAGTCGCCGTTCCTGCCGTCGAGGAAAATGCCGAGGTAGATGATGTCGAAGAGCCACTGGACGAAGAGATCGCGGCGTTGTTGGTTGGCTTTTTCGGCTTCTTGTTTCTTTTGTTGCTGTTCTGCTTCTTTGGCTAAGGCGGACTTTTGTTGTTGTTCTTCAGATGACGCCGTAGCCTCTCCACCCTCTTTGCTGTCTTCTTCCCCGCTGTTGTTATCACCCTGCTTCTCACCCTCAGCCTTATCGCCCTTACCATCCTCACCCACGTCTTCACTATTTTCCTGTGCCGCCTTCTCCTCCTCCTCCTCCTTCTTACCACTCTCCTCCTCAGCCTTCTCCCCCTCACCCGCACCCTCACTCAGCACCCCTCTAGCAGCCTCCAACCAAACCCTACACACCTCCCCCCTCACCACCCTCTTCAGCTCCCTCACCGCCGCCGGGCTCCACAGGTCCGCTCCCGCATCAGCCATCGCCGCTGACAAGTTCCGCAGGAACCGGAACATGCCTGGTGAGGGGGACGTCGGCAGTTCCACCACCGGCTCGCTTTCGTTTCCGCTTCCGGTGGTGGGGGCTGATTCCCAGAGGGCGCGTCCGACCACGGTTTTGCGAGCTAAAGCTACCGTCACAAACTCATCGACTGGTGCGACCAGCACGGTTTTGGCGAGTGAGGAGTGCAGAGAGGGGATGGTGGGGAGGCCGAAGGCTTTGACGCTGCCTTCGGCGCCCGGAATCTGAGGCTGCTCAGGTAACTCAGGGAGGCGACTGCGAATATCCCTCAACAACCTCAGCAAATACATCGCCATCGGCCCATTATTCGGTCCCTCCCTCTGCTGGGTCCACAAGGTCGTTAAATGCTCATCTAGCGAAGCGAAGGCTTTCAGGAGGGAGTCGCTCAGATGGGTAGTTAGTCTTTCCGGATCCTCGCGGGAAAGAAGTTGCTGTCGCTGCTCGATCGTCTCTTCGTCTTCGACCATCATCATGTCTCCTTCTTCGTCCTCGAGGTCATTCTCCCACCGCTGGCGACGGAGGTGGTCGACTACGGACCCGACGTCGTTGATCACGTGGAACCAGGATTTGTAAGAGGCTACGACTTTGGAGACGGCGTCGTTGCGCCCGTAGAGGCGGGAGATTACTTCGGAAGCGAATTGCTGGGCGGCGCCGCCAGATGGGCCGGAGGGAATGGTGAGGTCGATACCCGAAAAAGTGGACGGGTCCCAAAGGGAGAGGTGCTCGTCCGTGGTTCCCTCGCGCCAGGCGGCCAGAGCGGCCGAGGCTTCGGAGCCGACGAGGCGAAGTTTGTGGACTTTGGAGCCGATTACGGAGAGGAGGTGGTTGTTGATTGTGGAGCGGATTTGGCTGAACATGGAGGTGCTGATGGGGCTGCTGCTGTTCTCTTCGTCGTCATCTTTCGGCCTGTTCGGGCTGAAATCGTACCGGACGCGCGAGCTCTCGGCGATCCAGAGGCGGAGGACGGAAGTCCTTAAATCGACGATGGCTTTGAATTCGCTCATGGACTTGACGGTCTTGTCGAGGTCATCAATAAAAATGTCGCGGTGCACGGGGGCCCATTCAAACAACAAACTGTTGACGCTTTCGGACAGGAGATCGTCGTGCCGGATGAAGGGCGTGTAGTACCGGATTTCGTCGCCGCACCAGCGCGAGTAGATGTCCAGCCGGAGCCCCTCGATGGCGCGGAGGGCGTCATCTGCCAGGAGCGCCTTCTTCTTAAGACCCGAAAGCGCGTCCGCGAGCTTGTTGGGCGCAAGGGTTTGCACGTCTTGCAACGTTTTGGCGTAGAGGTTGAGCCGCCTGAGGATGTCCTTGGGTGTCCGAACCGCCGCTGACGGCTGTCCCTCCCAGCTGCTGATGGACAGCGATAGCGCGCTCCCCCTGACCTCGAGAAAGTGGCGAACAGTATCCCGCGCCCCAGAGCTGGTATGCAGACTATACGCGCTCAACGCCTTGAGGAGATCACTGCGCGGCGTGAGCTTCTCGTTGACGCTCACCAGGACGCTGTCAATACACCGGAGGAGTCTATCGCGGAGGACGGTCAACGATCGATCAGCCGACTTGACCGCCGCCCTCGACACTTCGTGATGAATCCCCTCCCGCTCAAAAGTCTTGACCAACAGCCTCCCAAGCACGCACACCTTGGCCGCAACAAGCAGTTTATCCCCCTTGGACATCACCACCTCTTTCTCTTCCACCTTACCCCCCCTCTTCCTGGTATCCCCCCTCCCCGCGGCCTTCGCCTCCCTCCTCAACAACTTCTGAACCGCCAACACCGCCCCCTCCAGTATCTTCACCCTCGCCGCCTCCCTTCTTTTCGCGTTATCCACATCCTCGCTCTCATCCCACTTTTTAAGTCCATCCATCTTCTCCTTCACCACCTGCCTACCGCACCTTCCACCCATGCGCCCCAGCGTCGCCTGCACGGATTCCATGTCCCCCCGCATCTGGACGATGGTGTCGGCTGTTCCCAACAGCTCGCGGTAGGAACCGCCGACCTGGGTGCGCAGGCGCGACTGCTTGTCGTCGATTTCGGCATGGAGGGCCTTGTGGATGGCGCGGATGTGCGGGAGGGGGTAGTTGGAGGAGAAGATTTGGGCGGAGGAGAGGAGGGTGGAGAGGTCGGGGATTGGGTGATTCGCCATTGTGGTTGGTTGTTGTTGTGTTGCGATGTTATGTCGGTTCGTGAATTTCGTGTCTTAGCTATGAGGATGGGCGAATGCGTGGGCGGTCAAATCTGTTCGAACTTCGAACGGGGGATGAACAGGTGGTTGGAGCTTGCGATTGAAGGGGAAGGAGAACTATATTACAAGCGCCATTAGAGAAAGAGATTAGGCATTAGGTAATTATGTCGTCGTGACAGCTTGTGGTGCGGTTCCCCAAGTCTGCAGATGTTGGATATGTTCGCCTGTGGTGGTTTGGGAGATCTGAAGCTATCCCCAGACGGAGGTTGTCAAGGTGGTCGAGCTGTCAGGTCGCGGCCGTCGAGTCCACAGCGGTTACGTTTCAGAGGGGTACGGATGTCAGGGGTATCTGAACCCTAACCCTCGACCCACCATAGAGGTTGAAGGGATTCAAGATTGGAGGATGAACATGAATACAGATAATAAGACACTATGAAAAAACGGACTTTGAGTGTGCCCCGGAAATATTCTTACATGCTAATCTTAGACGCTTGAAACAAAATATACACTTTCCGGTCCTAAGCCGACAGCCACTACCTTGCTACATCTATACAAGGGGGGTATCATAACAAGATATACAAACAGATAACCACCAGAACCCAACACCGAACCCATTAACACTTTTGCAACAAGACGCCGCCAAACACCAACTCCAAAACATCCCAAACCCCAAAGCCAGCAGACCCATCAACACTTAGGAGGCCGCCACTTCTAGGGGCTGCTCACCAAGATAGAGTCTTCATCCATCGCATCCTCCGCAAAACTCGTAGCCTCAACCACGTCAACAAACGCCCTCAACGACGCCGCGCTCCTCTCCAGCACCTGCCTCCCCATCTTCTCCGCAGCCGTCATCGCCGCCCCTCCCCTCCCATTCCCCTTCTTGATCTTCTTCTCCCGTTCCTCGATCCCCTTTTCCACCGCCCACTTCAGCCCATCAAAATAATCCACAGACCCGCTCTGAAACAAACACCACGCCATGCTCTCCAGCACCAGACTAAACTTGGCATTATCCTCCACGGTGACCGTCTTGGCCGGAAACGGCAGGAAACACTCTCTAAGCATCGTCTGGCTGATGGCGTGATCCGCGTCCGCTTCCGGGTCAACGTCTTCAGGCTGCGGAGCGTTGCGGGGTGTGAACGACTGAGCCACATAGCGGAAGAGGGAGACGTAGATGAAGCGCGGGAGGGCGAGGTCGACGTGGTCTAGAGAGAGGAAGAGCTCGAAACAGGGGAGGGGCAGGGATTTGAGGCGCGATGTGAAGAGATCGTAGAGCTCGTGAGTCTTGCAGAGAATGTCGGGTGGGAGGTAGTAGGCACAGCCGGAGATGAGGCGGAAGAGACGCAGTCGGAGAGGGATAGAGTCCGCTAGGCCATCGGTTATGCGAAAGGGATTGGGCGTCGCGGTGGGGGAAACGTCGAAGGCCTTGCCGGGTTTGGAAAATGGGGTGGATTTTGGTCGGCCTTTGGTTCGTCGGCTGGTGCGGGCGGATGGGAGGTGAGGGGTGTGAAATGCGTCTGTTTTGTCGTCGTCGTCGGTGACCGGGTCGTCCCAGTCTTCGAGGTAATCGCCGAATTGGTCCTTTTCTAGGTCGACGGCGGTCATCTGAGAGTGTTTCCGCTTGTTGCTTTTGTCTGTGTGGAGGACTGTCTCCTTGTTGAACACCTCCCTGTAGTAAGTATTGTCTGCTGAGTTTTCGTCGTCGGCAAACGCAAGCAGTGCTCTAATAACTTCATGGAGCACCCTCTTCCTATCCCGCCGTAGGTCATCCACGTATTGAACAAACAGACTTTGCTGCAGCAAAGGGTATTGGCACGTAGCCTCGGAACCGGATTCGCTGCTGTTACTGATTTCCGCTTGGAAGTTGGCCTGGTCCTGCGCAAGCCGCTCATCCCAGTCCTTCTCCAGGCATTCGATCATGAAATCCAGCCACGCCTTCCAGTGTATCCAACGATGCGGATGTGTAGTACTGCACCGGAACGCCCAGCCCAAGACGGACCAGAAATCGGATGATCTTCTCCATATGCTGTGGTCATTTCCAGACCACTTGCTCTCGATATTATCCGCCTCGCTAAAACTGCCGATACTGCCGCCGCCGTCACTTTCGCCAGGGCTGTTGAATTCTCGAGAATTTCTCCGGGCCCATCGGCCACCGCTTTGCCCTTGCCTGAAAGAAAATGCCGAGCGGAAGTCGGCGTTTATGGGTCCGACCTTGTTGAGGAGGGTACGAAGGTATTCTCGGGATTCGGCAGCGATGTCGAGGTTTGCTTGCTCGGGGGCGCGGGATGTATACGCCGGATGGATCGTCAAGGTGCCGAGGAGAGCGATCTGGGCGGGAGGAGGTACTCGGACGGGTTTGTCTGTTTGTTGCCTTTCACCGGCATCGCTGAGAAGACTTCCGAGTAGCTCTATTGCTGGTAGGTACATCTGCTCCTCGAGATGAATCTGGCATGATTGTTTGAGAACATGGGGAATCTCTTTGCATTTGTAGTATTTCGGTTTTTGGTCGTCTTCGTGATCGGGACTTGTAATGTTGGTGGTATCGGCAGCGTTGAGGGAGTCGGCGGCTGTGTGGAAAGAGGCCGGCGTCGATGTGCCGTCGAGATCTGTGAGCGGCGATGAGGCCGCCATGGCGTAAGGATTGGGGCTCCCAGCTCTGTCACTTTCTCTATAATAATGATAGGTGGCAAAGGTACCGCTTGGTGGTGAAATCCTGGGTAGGTGGAAACAAGATAAAAGTTGGAAAACAGTGGGAAATGAAAGACGCGCTTGATTTGGTCCGTGATGCAAACGAACGCGACGACAGCGGGGCTTCCAAATTCACCCCAATGCGCAGTCACGGGATGAAGCACAGCGGTTGGCCCGGTACACCTATAGCCCAATTGAGTTAGCGCCAAAGCTTAATCCCGTTAGTGGGTCTTCATTGTCAAAGCTCCATTGTCTTTCGCTTCACCTTGTGCTCATTCTCTCTCCCTCTTCCATTCATTCGAATAAAAAACAACGAATATGCTTGTAGCCGCTATACAATGCACCATGCTACCGTTTGACGTCTAATCATATGCAAGGCCTTGAACAATGTTCTTGACCTCATGTTCCTCGCTCTTGGTTCTTTTACAGTATATATACACTATATACAGGTTGGACCGAACTGAAAGCGACTGGGACGCTATCCGCTAACTGTGATAAGTTTGGTCGTCGTCAGGAGGTCTCTGTGCTCCCTCAAAGGTATCTGTGTTCCCTCTTTTTGTCATGCGCCATAACTCGTGGACTCGCAGAAGGGCTGAATGACTGGAACATCCAAAACTCCTTCCGCTTTCGGCCCCAATGCATGGCATGCTCACGGCAAAGAAAGCGTCCTGTATCACCGCTTCTTGTTGCCCAAATTCGCAGACGGATCCCACGCCTTAGGCTGCCACTCCCCACTCGGGTTACTGGCCTGAGCCTGTTTCCATGGATCGATACCCTTTTTCTTCTGCTGCTTTTGCTGCTTCATCATCTGATCCCACGTCTGTTCCCTCGCTCCGCTCGTTTGGTCTGCTGGAGTCGCATGTGTCGTGGCAGAACTCGTACCGGTAGCCGTAGCCGTGGGCGTAGCCGTCTCAGTAGCAGTCTCCGTAGCCGTCGCCCTAATCTTCTCCTGCTCTTCCTTCGCAGCCTGCTTCGCCTCCTCGCTCCCAAATACGGCCTGGTTGCTGACACCGCTCGTCTCAACACCACTCACAACCCCTCCACTTGTCCCTTCCGTGTAGGGACTGCTCTTCTTCATACCCTCTCCCACCAGAGGCGGAACCGGCTGCCCATATTCCTCGCCTGGCTTTCCAATGGTCCTTGTTGTTGGTTCACCTTGCGAATCCGGAATGTACTTCGCCTTGGCCTCCCATCTCTCGTCCGCCATCTTGGCCAAAACTTTGATCCTCTCCTGCCGAGCCACTTCGGCCTCCTGCTCTTCTATCGTTGGCGGGTCCTCACGCGTATATCGAAGCCATTGATGCCAGGAGGGAGGAACGGCAACGTCACTGAAGTGAGTGCTGCGACCGCCGGGGTATTGGACTATTCGGCGCCAGCGGATGGTGGAGCGAGTGGGGCGGAACTGATAGTAGGCATTACCGGCTAGGTCGAGGCCTGTCTGGGGTTAGTCATTGTGAAAGAGGGGAGGGGACAGAGGTGAGAGTGAAGAAAGAAAGGGGTTCAGTGAGTGAGTGAGTGAGTGAGTGAGAGACGGCAAGAGACGTCTTGTGAGATGGTGATGAGAAAGGAGATATCAGAGTTGGGAAAGGTAAATGATATGTAAATGAAGGACTTCTTGGCCTGAGGATCCCCCAAGGATCAAAGCGCGTATATAATCGATCTACGACGTTTACGGCGTGACCGGGACAGCAAGGGGGGGAAGGGTGATCACTTATTCATTCTCAGTTCTTACCGACGAGCAGCTTATTACGCCATGGGAACTTGATGGCCTTCCACTTGTACCATGCCCGCTTCAGGGGGGAGATGGACTTGAGGTTGAGCGACATGAGATTGCCGGTCGATCTGTAGATGCGCCCTATCGAGTGATGTGCACGGGATGAGATGAGAGTGAGAGTGAGTAGGTAGGATGGATGGAAGATTCGGTCGGTCGCCGTTGGGGGAACTCGCGGACCGTTGAGCCGTTGGTATCAGATCATGGGTGGTGGAAATTGAGGTGAATCTCGAATTCCACTTGTGACGTCGCCGGGAGTGACTGACAGAACTAAGTGACCAGTGTGCCGCGCCAGTGATGAAGTGACGGCGACGGCGCTACGGAAGGACCCGTCCGTCACCCGCTGCACGACGGCCGGGATTAAACTAAGCCACAGACATGAAAAGCGCATGGCATCAAGCCACGTGTAAATCTCCGCAGCAGCGCGTCACATTTGTGGCTGGTGTACCACTAGGAAGAAGGTGTTCATGTGTGACGGGATTGCGTAGGCGATTGGTGCCATGTGCAATTGCCCTGCACTAACATTCCCTGTTGCGAAGCGGGGTTGCTAACAATCACAGCGCCCGGCAGAGTGGGATAGTGGGTATCGCAATTAGGGCCCCCGCTGGCGTCCCCTGTAGCACCCTGTCAAAACCTGTGAACAAATGTGGAATGCTAATTTACAGCTTATGAATCGTCCGAGTCGTGGTGATTGACGAGGACGACCTTTTCTTTTTTGACTATCGAACAACGCACCTGCCCTGCCAGAGGGAACCAGCAAAAAGACACAAATCTCCCTCAAAAGAGAGGATCCCAATCAATCTCTGGTCAGATTGGACGCAATTTCGAGAACCCAGCCGGCGTCTTCGTAAACACATAATACGAGCTTTCGCCAATTTCTCTGCCCCTCTTTGCATCCTTTTTTTTCTCGACGACGACTTGATTCTCTCGCGGCGATCCATCAGATACTCGACCAACTGTTTACTTGCTCAGCCACCTTCCACTTTGCCGAAGCCTATCGAACCTTGAGAGAATATAAAGATAGCATCAGCAGCGAGGGATAAGCCGGGAATTGCGCCAGAGTCCGCCAAATTCCACAAGATTGCCCGTTCTGGAAGCTCATCTGGAACATCCCTGTTGGTGATCCAAGATCCGGTTAGAGACACTGCTCTTACTCCCATCCCCTGGCCAACCTTGGATCCCGTCCCTGATCCCAGCCTGGGCCTGACATGACCCTGGAACTTGGTCCCCATTCCGGCCGCCAAAGTGACCCGACAACTCCAAGGTCCCATCTCCCAACTGGATTCCAATCCTTATCCCAAACACTTCACGCCTCCCCTTGGGACACCGGTGAATAGTCTTGACCCTTTCCCCGACGTCTTCTGGTGCAACTGGAACACGCGCCTCAAGCAGAGATACACCATGGCTTCCGTCACTTCGCTGGACAAGGACCTGCGCAAGCTGCGCGCCGAAAAGTACACGCCCCAGGCCGCCGGCGAGGCAAAGTCCTGGATCGAGTCCGTCCTCGGCGAGAAGCTGCCCCAGCCCGATCTGCTCGATGCCCTCAAGGATGGCGTTGCTCTGTGCAAGTGAGTCCATTATCCTGCCTGTCCTTCTTATGTCGTCAACCAAACAGACTAACCTCTGCCTACCCATCTATCCAGGCTCGTCAACAAGGTGCTGCCACCACCCGGCGTCAAGTTCAAGCAGTCGGCCATGCCCTTTGTCCAGATGGAAAACATCTCCATCTTCCTGCGATCGTGCAAAGCCCCGCCGCTGAACCTGCTCGAGCACGACGTTTTCCTGACTGTCGATCTTTACGAGCGCAAAGACCCCGCACAGGTACTTCAGTGTATCAGTGCCTTTAGCCGAGCGGCCAGCGCTGCAAACCCCTCAGCAGTCCCGACAGCAATCGGTCCCAAAGTCAACGCTCACAACAACAAGTCCGTTGTAAGTCCCCAGGCCACCGGTGGCGCCCCCTTGAAGAGCCCAGGTCTTCCTGCGCGCAACACCTCGACCGCGAGCAATGCCACCGTTTCATCCTTCAGCTCATCCTTCGGGTCGTCTCTCCAACCCACGGCATCGCCCTTGGTTGCGCAGAAGACGGGAGGCTCGGTAGCGAGCAGCAGATGGGGTGCCAAGTCCCCAACCCTCAGTGCCACCACTCCCTCTGTCTCGGGGAGCGTCAGCAGCTGGAGCAATAAGAATCACGAGGGCACCACGTCCCCGGCCTGGAACATTGCCCAGTATGGATACATGGGCGGTGCGAGTCAAGGCACCATGGGCGTTTCATTCGGCGGTCGTCGACAGATCACCACTGCTGCCCCGCACGTGCCCAGCGTACAAGAAAAGGAGCGAAAGCGGAAGGAAGCCGAGGCCGAGGCGGAACGCAAGCGCAAGGAGGAGGAACAACGGAAGAAGGCTGAGAAGGAGGCCGCCGAGGAGCGCGCTCGTCAGGAAGAGGAACGCAGGTGGGAGGAGGAGACCCGTAAGGCCCGTAAGGAAGAGAGCAAGAGGCTCGAGGAGGAAAAGCGTCGTTGGCAGGAGGAGGAACGTCAGTGGAAGCTCGACCAGGAGAGGCGACGCAAGGAGGAAGAGGAGGCCGAGCGACGACTGCAAGCCGAGCTAAAACAGGAGGAGGAGAAGAAGCGCGCCGCCGAGAAGCAGATCCAGAACCAGAACCAGGCCCAGAACCAGCATACCCGCGAGAGGAGCGATCCCCGGCTGCGCGGTCAGCTTCTCAGCCAGTACCAGGCCGAAGAGTCTCGAGACAAGGAGCGGATAAGAGAGCTCGAGCGGGAACTTGAGAAGGCCCGGAGGCGAGAGGCCGAGTACGAGCGCGAGCGCCAGGAACGCAGCCGTCGACTCGGCGTCAGCAGGCAGGATTCGTGGAAGCCGCKCGACGAGCGGCGGTTCTCTAGCAGACCTCCGTCGCCTCTGGTGCAGRACATCCTAGACGGATACCTCGACAGCCCTGTCCAGCCGGCGGCAGGAGGAGCGCGCTCCCCACGCGCAACCCTCTCCCCGCGAGATCGGAAGAGCGTCGCGTAGGCCTCTGGTGCAGGACATCCTAGACGGATACCTCGACAGCCCTGTCCAGCCGGCGGCAGGAGGAGCGCGCTCCCCACGCGCAACCCTCTCCCCGCGAGATCGGAAGAGCGTCGCGTAGG